>BPLR01000113.1:0-100980 GCA_021605095.1 Caerostris extrusa | reverse complement strand
ACTGCATCAACTCTTCCAAGGCTCACACATATATAAAATTCCATTTCACACCGGAATTTCTTTGCATAGCTCAAAGAGAATGTGGTAATACATAGAAGATCGTTAAAGTCCATTTTGATCAGCAATGTTCAGTCATGGATAATTTTGTAGCTCTTCTTAGTTAAGGTTAATTTGTGATAACTCTTTTTATTGCTTTTTGAAATAAGAAATTTATTGCATAGCATGTGCTTATTAGTGGCCAAAACACGTTTTATAATTATTTCGTGAAATAAAATAGCTTAGAGCAGCATATTTATTTCAAGTCATAACATTTTTTCTTCTATTTCGCTATGATATTTTATTTTTGTAGTTTGTTTAATATTATTAAAGAAAATCAAATAAGAATGCAAGGTACCTCATTGAGTGTTCCCATTTGTTAGTAAGGCGTCATTTAAATTGAAAATAACGTTACATTTCTCCGTTTAATAAATAGTTTTCAAAAAAATAACATTCATAATGATAAGATATTAATCAATAATTTTGAAAATGGAAAAATATTTGTTGTTAAGAAATAGTAACTAACTTATTTTATTTATCGATATTTATTTCCTTTCAAACTCAGCAAAGATAAAAAATTATGTGTATTTCTCATAATTTTAAGATTTAATGCGTTAATTGGCCATAATTATATACATTGAGTTTTTTAAATATTTATTTTTATATTATATGCATATCAACCTGTAGTAAAATTATGTGATTAATAATATAATTATGGAATATAATTAATTCTATATATTCTTTCCATCAAGCAATTAATTACATAGAAGATGCAATTAAATGTATTCACGATAAAAATGAATAATTGTAACAAATAACCACTAACTACAAACAATAATTAATAGTATTTCAAGATTATTCTAATTTAATGTAATATATTTGGATCAAAGTAAACTTGATAAACAGAATTTATTTTTTCTGAAGAAATAATTATCACCGGCATGCAATTAAAAGCAAATAGTTTTTTGATTATAAAAAATACTCAAAACTATTGTTAAATATAAACAATCGTTTACAAATAATTACCACATTTAAACTCTAATTCCAACAAATAATTGTTATATATTTTTTAGTATTTATTTTTTTTTTTTTTAATGAAATGAATAAATTTTAAAACAATCACGTGTAAAATAAAACATAAAAATTAATGTAAAGATATTTAATATCCTCTGTACCTAGAATATTACTGTAAACAGAAATCAGATGAGTATGAAAGAAGCATACTTAAATGTGCGGAATACATGGCATTGCTCTTTTAACTTTTTACTGAATGTTAAATACGGAGAAAATGAAATGTCAGTATCCCTTCATGTTTCATTGCGTTTATTCGCTTTGTAAAAGCTTGGTAATGAAAGGCCTCCTCAAGAAGGCACAAATTAGAAGCTCGTATTTAATTGCCTTTTTACCTACTAACGGCTACAAATCACTCTGACTAAATAACAGGATATTATCGAGTTCCGCATTTTCAACCTCAATTACTTGAGGTATTTAATTAGAATAAATAATTTCTTATGTGTCAAACTAGTAAACAAAACCAGGAGGGGGTTCTTACCTTCATAATAGGTAATTGTTAGCAAGCAAATCATACTACATTCCGTAGGGTAATATTAAGTAATTATTAATGGTAATAATTTGCTCATAAAACAAGCGTTTTGAATTTGTGAATAAAATTTTAAATAAAGCACATTTGTTAGTTTCGGTCTGAAAAT
Source organism: Caerostris extrusa (assembly GCA_021605095.1). Classification (NCBI taxonomy): domain Eukaryota; kingdom Metazoa; phylum Arthropoda; class Arachnida; order Araneae; family Araneidae; genus Caerostris; species Caerostris extrusa. The sequence goes on along the minus strand of BPLR01000113.1, from coordinate 99,235 downwards.
TTACTGTTTAACGCAACAGATTCGTTAACTCTGTTGCTTAAAGCTGGTATTATTCCCGCTATAACGCTATAATTATTCTATTATTAGATACATTTTAGTAAAGGGATGCCAATTAAATATCTACTTGCTTAATTTATAATCTAGTTATTAATTATTAAACAAAATTAAAGTTTTACAAAAATACACCAAACCACAAATAATGAGCAACTAACAATTTTAAATGCTAATTTTAACTATAGAAAATTACTTCTTGCAAGAGAAATCAGGTTGGAATCCCTTCGATGGTGTCTGTTGCAGTAACTGATTATTTTTAGAATGTAAGCGACTGTATAGAGACCTACACAGCGTGTAGAAACGTCTCGCATCGACGGGGCTGTCTGGCGATAGATTATTTTTAGTTAATACTAGACTTTCCTTTTATTTGAAATTGAGTCGGCAAAAATGAGTTTGTTGAAAGTTACTAATAAGCAAAACAAAAGATGAACATGAGGGTTTTTTCAATGATTCATATTATGTCAAATTATTTGGAAATAAAACTCTCAAGGAGGTGATCAACTTTGATTATTGCACTTTTTCTCTCCCTACACCCCTTCCAAATGACACAACGACCTATAGGTTTACCATGGATATCTCCTGCTTAAACGCCGAATATTTCTGAAGTTTCACATCGGTTGGCGAGTTTCAAGCACCGTTTGTTGCTAATCCACTTTATGAACAAAAAGAAGAAAAAATTTGAAGAAAGCAACAGAAATTAGAAGAAGAATTAAGAACAATGAAGAAACAATTTAGAAGAAGAATTAAGAACGTTGGAGCAAATGCGCAGATTAGAAAATTAAGAATTTGAAGAAAACGAATTAAAAAAAATAAGGAAGAACAGAAATTTGAAGCAATACGAATTAGAAAAAGAATGAAGAAAATCAATTTGGAGCAACACGAATTATAAAAAAGAATGAACAACAATAATTTGAAGAAACACGTATCTGAATGAAATTATTATTTTATACCCAAAATGTATGGATATTGCTTTGCAAAAGGTAATTGTAAGGTGAAAAAAAAACACAATTTTATTTCAAAAGGGAAAATTATATTTTTAAAGAAATGTAAAACGTTTGAGATTCAATAGTTTTATTTTTGAGATTGCTGTTATGTTTTGTGTTCTTATATTAAATTCTAAATTTTATGGGTAACCTGCATATCAGTCCATTCGACTACAATATTTTTGTTTATTATTATTTCTAATGAATTTGCTGCTAGACTTCGTCCAAATTTGCTGCCTTATGTGTTGGTGCTAGATAGAGATTTATATTCTCAGTACTTTTCCTACTATATTTATGAAAAACTGGAGCAGAATGCGAATATTGAAGCTTTTATTTGAAAAAATGTAATGCTTAGCAAATCTATTTGAGTAAAGTGCAAGAAAATTGATTTTAAACTGTCATCGTGATACATTTCCGCAGTCTATCATCGTCTGTTTTCAGACCGTAAGAATAAAGTATCCTTTTCAAAAGGAAAATTCCGAAGGGTAACCCTCTTTAAAAAGATGTGAAATCGCTTAAATGCCGAGGTATGACGACGAAATAACCCAGGGAAATTTCGCTGAAACACGGACGAAATTCGTCATTTCGAAAGAACTGAGGAGTGTAGGAAACAATCACCATAACTCGAGGAAACCTCTTAGAAATAAATTTCTTTGAATGCGTTGCTTGCAGTAGTCATACTACATTCCATTGTTCATAATTTTCAGTCTCGTTCCTTAAAATGAAAGTAAATGGTGAAAAGAAATGCATCAAATAAAACAAAACAAAATTTACTTGTTTATATGTTACTTCATCCCATACGTAAATTTTGCTCCGTTTATTTGATGCAGGAGTTTTGAAAGTTATTTACTTTTCTTTCTTACTCTTTTGAGTAATTTCGATTGTGGATTATTTTATATTACAAAACGTTTTACTCCTCGATCTGCATTAACAACTATTTATAAAAAATTTTGTAATTTTCGTTCAAAGCTGCATTTTTTGTTAATTTATTAGATAAGTTTAGTCATTTTTTTTCATTTATATGAATATATTTATAAATATTATGAAAACATTTAATAAGCATGAACTCTTTTAAGTATATTAACACATATCAGTAGAATTCTTTATTTTTTAAATTAAATTAATATAATTGAAATTTTCAAACCTATACCAAAGTCTTTTACTGCAGAATTGTCTACTAATGATATCAAAATAATATCAAGTATAATAAATGAAATTTTGAACTTTTTTTAAAAAAATCATTAAAGTATAACTTCTAAAATACGTTTTATTTCTACACGTAAAAATACATATTTCCTATCAGCAGCATTTCCATTATAAGATGCTATGAATATTAATCTGACATTAATTTTTTTTCTTTTGAAACAATAAAATTGACTTCGTAATTAAATAAATTATAGTTTACAAAAAAGAGTTAATCAAACTTTAATAAAAATTGTTAACATAAGAATAAAAATCACTGACGAGAAAAGGAATGTCACTGTTCTAAAAGCGTGGGATGATCGTTATCAATCGTTATAATTTTTCGCTAGTTTCATTCCGAAATCCAGAGTTAGTTTAAAAACGTCATACAAAAGCATCCCACGCTTTTAGAACAGTGACATTCCTTTTCTCGTCAGTCATTTTATTCTTTATGTTAACAATTTTTATTACTTTTTAGTTTGATTAACTCTAAAAGAGTGTTTTTATAAACTATAATTTATATTTTACTTTTTAGTTTGATTAACTATGAAAGCGTTTTTTAGCGTTTTTTAAACCATAATATCTAAATGAGGTCCCACTACAGAGGACTGGAACTATAGTTCTTATAATTTAATTGTGAGTAAAGCAAAGGCTAAATGCGAATACGTCGAGCCAGCCACGATTCGAACAGGGGACTCTCCCGAACCGTAGTCAAGGCTCGTTATCCGTTGTGCCACTATCCCGCCTAGGTTTGAATGACTTAAGTACTTTTATTCTACATGGGTTAAATTGCTCTTCATAAGTTAAAAATAAAATCACTAATCCTGGCTATCCTAATCCTGATGAGATAATAAACTTATCAAAATATTTTAGTGTCGTCGGTCCTTGATAAGTCTACAACGTTTAAATTAAATCGGATCGCTTAAAGTAGGGCAAAACCGAGCCCAAAGAGTCAGTTACAAGCATACAGGTGAAACTAATAAAAGCTTATTAAAAAAGAAGAAGAAATACCCCCTTATATTCAGCATATACAAGGTATCTGAACACTAGTTTTATTAAAATTTTGGAGATATAAGATACAATACAGATGACGAGTCACTTATCAATGCAGATTTGAAAATGAGTTTCCCCAGCAACGCCATTAATGGCGTTGCTGTTAACTTTTCATTGCACGAAGCCGTAGTAGAATGGCTGATCATACTGAAGTAAAGCCCTCAGGTTGTGAATCTAGTGGCTGCGGCTTATGGTTGGCTGCACAATGTTTGTACAAGCTAAGATAGTCGATGAAATATACTTCCACCTATAGCCTATTGAGTTTTTTTTTTACTTTAGTAAATTAAAAAAATTTTATGTATCTTATGTTATGATGTCATTTCCAAAACAATCATAATCTGAATAAATATCATTGTACTTATATATTATTTTTTAACTAAATAATTTGATAATGTTTCCAATTTATAAATACACAATTTAAATGTTGATCAATTGTCTTTGCGTAAATAAATTAATTACATGTCACTAAAAACAAATTCGAATGTAGTGAAATATGTAAATTGTAACAACAATGAATCATCAATTAGGTTGCAAATTTCTGAATGCAATCAACTTATGAATAACTACATGTTTCCTTCATGTATTTGATATTTTGGTATTAATATATTTATTTCTTATTTAAAAGATAAAAATAACTTTTGTCCTCAAAACTTGTGATGGATATCTGTAGAAATTAGTTTATCAGCTAGTTGTCGAGGCAAATTTGAACATAACATTTATTATAAATTAAAAATTTATTCCCAAAGTGTCATTTCGATGAAACATTTAATATGAATTATCTTGTAAATAGTTTAAAAGAGATTACGTTCTGTTAATCACTTAATGAACTTTTATTTTAGAGCAAAGATTGGTATAAAGGGACTTCATTAAAAATTGAAATTTAGTTTAAAGGATCAACACAGATCCTAACTAATCCAGATCTCCGAAATTCTGAAGCTGATTGGGAAACCAAAATGTCGCATGCAATGCAACGCTGTTCATAATGTATTTCCGTCATTAGATCCAAACATCCACCCACGCATATGAATGAAATTCCGTGTTTATCAACAAGATACGAGTTCTCCAATACTAAATTCGAAAGTATATATTTCGCAATATAACGCAAATAATCTTTTTAATCCGATTTGTTCTCATGGCATGTTTTTTTTTCTTTTGCATATAAGTAAACTAATAAAAAGTAAGTAATTAATATGTACAATAACAATTAAACATGTAAAATAATAAAACTTATTATTATTATTATTACTTGTATAAAAATTGTGTTACTTAATTCTACGTAAGAAATTTTAATTTCTAGGAATATTTAAATCAGGACACACTTGAGAACTGATTTTTTTAAATTTTAACAATCATTTGTGCAAAAAAAAAATGATTTTAATATTTCAAAAGCTTCACTTTCTTGAAAGCTTAAACGAATTTAAAATCTTCAAATCAAAACACTTTTGGCATTTTAAGAACATAATTAGAAAAACTGTCTTTCAAAATCAAAGTAATATTCTCTTTAAATACATTGAGATAAATATTTAATTCTATAAAGATATCATGGGTGAAAAATCATTTAAATTGTTTATTGTTCTAATATTATTTAAAAAAACGAATTATTGGAAACACTGATTTTTTCTGTTATTATTTAGGGATATTCCATAACTATTTTATGGTTACTGGTATCATAAAAAAATTATCTTTTGTTATATAGCTGCACAAAAAAAGAATATTTAATTTAATTTAAAAGAAAATTTAATTTGCTATTCAGTATCGTAGTCGTGATTTTTGTTTCTAGTATGACAATTATAAATTGAGAGATAAAGAAATAATTATTTTAGAAGTGTTTTATTTTATTTATTTATCGCCATGCAAATAATTTTACAATATGGCGTTCCGAAGAAAAGATGGAATATATGCTAGAAATGGATGATTAGAGCTATTGTAAGGACACTATAAGCGATATTGAACAAAGCAAATTAGAAACGATGATGTGAAAATGATTATGTAGACCTAACTGATAATGACACAGTAGAAATTGAATAAATTTTAATTGATGAAAAATGCTTATCATTCGCTCTTAATAGTAAAAGAGTTTGCGCTATAATTTCCAGTTCAGATGAAGATAAGCTTCCTCGAGAAATACCAATTCTCAGCAAGAAAACTAAATAAAATGATATTTAATGAACAGCCTCTCTCTCTCTCTCACACACACACACACAAATACCGAATTGCCACAGAATTTCAGGCAAATAACATTATAAATACTTGATAAAAAGTTGAGGAACATCTCCAATAACACCATCTACAACTAAACAAGGAAGATGTGTTGTTGTTGCTTAACCCACTTGGCTGGCCAAGCCCACGAGCCCATACTTACTCATGATTGAAGGGGAAGGAAGCAGCTTCTGTTTTGATGGAGCACCCGTAGGTAGAATTCTGACTTTTTGGCTCCGTGACGCTCTTACAGTCATAGGAGATCGGCACCTACGGCTTAAAGTGGATTCCGAACCACTACAAACATCCATGGGCACCGCCGGGATTCGAACCCGAAACCTGTGATACTGAGAGCCAGAGGCCATCAGGCTTAGGGAGATGGCCTCTGGGAGATGGCCAGGGAGATACCAGGGAGATGTTGTATATGTAAAGAAGATAAAAATGTATGATGACATGTACAATATGCACCATAATATGGCGTTCACAATGTTAATTGCAATAACTAAAATTTCTTTTAAATAATTTTCATGTAATATGTAATTCTTATAATATATTTAATATCATTTACATGTCCTTATTAAATTTATAAAATAAAAATTCCAAGATACAACATCCAACATCCAAACATCCAAGATAACATTAACGTTTTTTTAGATGATTAAAGGTTAAAGACTGAAATATAACATGAAATACATTAAAATTAATAGTGAAATTAAGATAATTTTTCAATTCTCATATGTGACTTACGACTTATATGAAATCATTAGAAGTAAATGCAAAGGGAATTGGGTTAATTATATATCTAAATGCATAATTGACTAAAAATACTAAAATATACTATTTATACATATGCAAATATTTCTCATTAACAATTTTCTACTTTAGATTCAATTGGACTAAGAAAAATTCAGAATTTGAATATTTAAAGGGTTAGCCTTTTATTCAAAGTTGTTATTTCTTACGTAGAAAAATCAATTTTCTTAATTTTTTTTATGTTTTGTATCTTTACATCGAAATTACATTTTAAAAAAAAACTTTTATTTCTTTTCGGCACATGCATGACTTCTTCTTTTAACGATACTTTTTTATAAATTTCTTGTACTTGTTTTTAAAAACATGAATAAGAACGAATGGGAATTCATACAAAATTTAATCATTGTTTTTACAACAACTTTATGTTTCTTTTGAAACTTTCTTATTTATAATTTAGTTACGATATTTATTAGTAATTTATTTTTTTGAACTGAATTGTTGTATTTAAAAGACCTTAAAACTAATGTCTTTTGAAAATAAAAATAAAGTCAAAAGAATTAATCTATAGATCCAGTCGCTTCTGAATAAACACCACTTAATTTTTTTCTCATAAAGGCTACGACTGGGGCATTGAAGAATAATAAAATTTAGGTAAAAACGCTGTTTGGTCTAAATTGTCGAGGAGATTAAGTCTTCTTAGAAGAAACGCCATTTTAAGCACAAATTTCCAGATACATGAATCTCCATTTGATTGTTCAAGCAAGTGGGGTCACGTAGCTTAGAATAGAAACTTCAACTAATCGAAAGTCGATGGAATTTACCAAAGGCCACTAGACATAAAATGAGTTTTGAAAAACATATTTTCATCTCGTTAAACTTTGACATTTTGGGCAGCAAGTTAGAAGCCTCTGCTTGATTTGTTCACGTGTTTACTTCTGTTTTTGTCATTGATAAATATGGTGTATATATATATATATGCCAAGTGGGCTGAAATGTTCGCAGGCTAGCATAGAAAATTCTTTTTTTGATGGAATGATTTTATTATTCAATACAGTTGCCTTCGAGGTCGATACAACATTATAACAGTTATACACTTTTCGATACCATTTTTATAGTACGATTTGTCTTTAGCCTCAAAATAGGCTTCAGTTTCGGCGATTACTTCTTCATCGGCGCGAAATTTCAATCCAGCAAACATCCTCTTGAGGTCTGAGAACAGGAAAAAAAAGTCGCTGAGGGCCATATCTGGAGAATACGGAGGATGCGGAAGCAATTCGAAGCCCAATTCATGCAATTATGCCATCGTTTTAATTGATTTGTGACACGGGGCATTGTCTTGATGAAGCAGCACTTTCTTCTTCTGCAAATGAGGCCGTTTTTCTAAGATTTCGTCTTTCAAACGCTCCAATAACGCTACGTAATAGTCGCTGTTTTTTTGGTTTTAAGATAGTCAATGAATATTATACCATGCGTATCCCAAAATATTGATGTCATAACCTTGCCAGCCGACTTTTGCGTCTTTCCACGCTTTGGAGTCGGTTCATCACGTGCAGTCCACTCGGCTGACTGTCGATTGGACTCCGGTGTGAAATGATGGAGCCATGTTTCATCCATTGTCACATATCGACTCAAAAATTCGGGTTTATTACGATTGAACAGCTCCAAACACTGCTTAGAATCATCAATTCATTGTTGTTTTTGGTCGATTGTGAGCACGCGCGGCACCCACTTTGAACAGAGCTTTCGCATATCCAAATATTCATTCACGATATGTCCAACACGTTACTTTGATATCTTTAGGGTCTCAGCTATCTCAATCAACTTCACTTTACGGTTATCAAAATTATTTTGTGGACTTTTTTGATGTTTTCGTCGGTAACAGCCTCTTTGGGACATCCACTGCGTGCATCGTCCTAGGTGCTCATTTCGCCTCTTTTAAAATTTAGAAAACCACTTCTCTAAGGTGGATTTTCCTGGTGCAAAGTCCGAATAATGGTTATTAAGCCCCGCCTTGGCTTCAATAGTATTTGTTTCTCCAAAAAGCAGCTTTATTAACACACGAAATTCCTTTTTATCCATTTTTTCAAACTAACAAAAGTTGCTTCACTGAAAATGTTATAACTCAGATACTAATAGTGCAACAGCTGTTAAATTTATGCACGTGTCTTTTGAAGGTTAGGGCTAACTAAAAATGACATGGATTTAATACTAGTAGTGCCATCTATGCGTTAGCCTATGAACCTTTCAGCCCATCTGTTATATATATCTGTGTGAGCTGAAAGAAGAAAAGTAGTGCTTGAATAGATTATATTGTAGTGATATTTATTGAAATAAAATAATTTATCTTCATAATCAGAATTGACGATAATAAAAATTCCTTAATTGAAAGTGGCAGTTTCAAATCTTTAAGGCAAGAATTTTTTTAAATGGAAATTAAGTTTTCTTCTTTAATATTTTCAATTATCTTAAAATAACAAATGAACGTTTACCTTAAAAAAGAAATAAAAGCATTATAAATTTGCATTTAAAATCCTTCGCTCTACCGTTTATCCTTTGGGAAACCATCTTTTATTAATTCATTAAATATTCTGCTAATATATTTTTGGTTTAAAAAAAAAAAAAAAAGTCTTCTATTTTTTGTGGTACTTTAATCTTTAATCAACATAGTTCCGCATTTTTAAAAATAGTTATAAAAAAATTTTTTTTTTTTTTTTTTTATAAGATACAAAAAACTGTTGATTATTTTTAAAATGTGTCCCCTTTTCTTTTTTTTTTTTTCAGGTTAAAACGAGTATTATATTGGAAGAAATAGATATAATTTTATGTTATTTTTTTTTTCTTATTGTAAATTTGGATTACCGTAATTAAAAGAAAATACATGGTTTCCTATATTATCATTGGAATCTTTATTTTAAATACTTTTTTAACATCTAAAAAAAAAGAAACTGCTTATGAACTAATCTCCTATAAAATCCTTAAAATTATTAGTGATAAACCACCATTTTTTTGCTTAATGTTTAAATCTACATGGACATTGTAAACAAACTTTGATAAGTATTGATCAATAAATAATTTTTATACCTCAAATTACTATACAAAATAGGAATAATGATTTATGAAATAATAATAATAATAATTTTAACCATATATAATTTATAATGATAATACTACAGTATTAATTATTTTATCCGTATACATTTTTTATATATTTATTAATACACAGAATAATATATGAAACCTAATTAAAAATTTTATTCATACACAACAAAAAGAGACCACCTGCACTTGATCTAAATATCTATTACTTTTTAGCAGCATTTTTAATTTTATTTTCTTCATTCTGAAAAAAAAAAAAAAAAATCTGCTGACTTTGATTGAGAATATTTTTTTGTTTATCAAAACTATGTATTTATAAAGAATTTTTTTAGTAATATGCTTTTCTTCAATGAGAAAATATATATGTTAAAAAAAATTGGCTCTAAAGATTTAATTAATTTTTCTCGTTTTTTTTCGCATTCTAAGAATAAATAAATTTAATCAATTTTATTATTATTCTGAGCTAATGTAACATATTTTTGACATAATTTATGCTATTTCTATGTTAATTAAAAAATAAGATTTTGACTTAATTGTGATTGCTTATTTTCGACAACCATTTATTTTTCCGTTGATGGATAAACACATGAAATTGATTCTGCACAAAATTATAAGGTGCTTCGAATGAGTCACGAATTTCATAATTACTATGAGTCAATTAAAATTCAGTTCAGTGATTCTTGTGTGCTTAAGTATACCATTTACTCAGTACTATTAACGTATTGATCCTATGGCTGAAGTACTAATCTTCATTTGGCGTTTAGAATATTAAGTGACTTAAATCTTTGAAATAGTTTAGTGTCGCAATATAAGAATTGCATTCAAATCGACATTTATACATTTAGGAAACATTTTAAAAATCAGCTTTTAATCAAAAAATTAATTGTCTTGAACAGTAGTGCAGATAATTTCGTTTTAAATGAATTCTTCCTTCATTTTAAGTTAATCGGAAAATTTTGATTTATATAGATATATATAAAGTGGAGATTTAATTGTTTTACTTCTTGTGAACATTGCTATAGGTTTGGTTTGGTTTGGTTCGCGCTCTACGGTCATCTTGACAGACCGGGACCTGCAGATTAAAGTAGATTTCGAACCACTACAAGCATCCATGGCACCGTGGACTCGAACCCGAAACCTGTGGTATCGAGCGGCAGAGCGCTAGCCACTCGGCCATTCAGGCTCCCATTTCTAGAGGATACAATATCATAATACGATGAGTTAATAAGTAACAGTTAAAGGTATTGATGCTAACTAGTTTTTGGAGCCTTATGGCCGTGATTAGTGTCTGGTGAGACACGTTTCGGTTCGAGTCCCGACGGTGCCATGGATGTTTGTAGTGATTTGGGATTAACTTTAAACCACAGGTTCCGGTCTAATTTGAATGTTTGTCCCCAGGGCTGACAACTATATTCCGTAAAAAGAAAAACATATCGTGTCTCGAAATCTACCAGTAGACAGATCTTTGCCCACCATGGGGCTGTTGTACTGATGACAATCATGAAAGCTAGTTTTGATTGTATATACAACTAGAAATAAAGTAATACATATGTAATGTTTATATATTTACCATAAATATAAATAATTGCTTAATTTTAATTAATTTGCACTGTTCTGATAAATTTGTATTTAAACTTTCTTATTAAATTCAATTCATTACATTCTGCTTTTCAATTTTATTACGATGATACGTTACATTCAAGAAAATATTGAAATTCGTCAATCTAGCGAAAACAAGACAATGGCAACTTAATCAAAGTATTTAGAAATAATTTGTTCGTAGTTGGCCTTTTTAAAATCTCTTTAATAATTTTCTCTAGCTATAAATGGCTATAATTCTTGCCGGATAGAGCACTATAAACCAGGTTGTATTTTTACATTATTTATTTGAAACTTCCACCGATGTTAAACGTTTATAATAAATTCTAAAATCCGTCAAAATAGCCAACAAGTCTTCATAATTGTGAATACAATAATTTCCCTCAAATAAAAAAAAAAAATCAAATATTTCCTTTTTACACATTTTATAAGCACCAACAATGAAGTGTAGATTGTTTAGTATAGAGAATTTATAATATATTGCTTGTTATTAATCTAAGAATGTTGCAGCGTTTATTTTAATGACATTTGTTAATAAAACATTTTAAAAAGTTTTTTTTTCTTTTTGGGATTCACGTTATGTTGAAAATAACTCTGATAAAATAACACTTGTTAAAAATTTCACACACGCTAACAATTAACGAACCCAGTACGTTACAATAAATATGCTATAAATAATAAAGTTTGTTCGTTATCTTCTATGCAATAATTTTTATGAAATATTTGATTTTTAACTTTTTATGCGTGGTAATTTTAATAAGTATTCAAACAATAATTTCACTTTGCATAATATTTTTTTAATGCTGTTTCACATTACACATGTGTGTTTGCATTTGGTTTTCAATTTTTTTTTTTCATTTTCCGCAAAGTTGGGCATTAATTACAAATTTAATCTATGATATTTAATGACATAAAAATATTTTTAAAGAAATAAAGCGTTAAATATACGAAGTTAGCAAAATGGAAACTAGTTTCAGTTTTAATAGGATAAAATTTGTAGACACCAAATAAATAATAAATAAAGTTATAAATGCACGATACTAATATAAAATTAATGGCTTGCAAAAAATAAATAAATAAATAAAAAATAAAATTTAAAAATTTAAAATAAATCCATTTCCCAATCATAATATACTTTTGGAAGTCTAAAGGATTTTAATATGATAGCACATCAAACAGAAAAGTTCAGTATTTATGTCATTAATGTATACTTTATATGATTAGACATGAACATTCTGCTTAAAATAGCGGACATCAAATGCTATTTCTACAAGAACGAAACAGAAATGGTGTCATTTTAATGTCAACCCTTTGAAGTGGTGGTTAATTTTTAAAAATGGCTAATACTTTTCGAAAAAATTCATGGGTAAGTGTATAAACATCGCAAAAAAAGTTTTTGGAAGTTTAATTCTATTAAAAGTAGAAATATACATTTATAATATTATTAACTCATTAGTTGTATTATATATTACTGAACTGCATTACTTTCAATTACAGAGAAAAAACAAATGGACGAACCACCAAATGAATGAATGGAAAAATATTTAATTAATGGAAATAATTTTCCTCATTTATTTTATTTTATTAGTAAGACGTTTTAATACGTAATAAAATCAAAGCAAACCGAAGTAATGTACGAATAACATTTTTCGTAATATGAACGACAAAGCCCAATCCTTACTTTCAGACATTGTATATATTTGAATTCAATTTATACATAAATTTGTATATATTTGAATTCATCATTTATACGAAACCACCAAATAAATTTGGTATAATTTTCAGCATTTTACTTTTTTAATACGTGATATTATCAATTTTTTCAATCGACAAGATTTGCATATATATTGAATTCAATATACATTGGTGTTTAGTTCGTTTCCAATAGATCGTTGGAAAAATAATATTTAATATAAAAATTTTATTTGTTAGAAATTTAATACGTAATAAAATCAATTCAAATAAACAAAGCCCATTAAAAACATTAAATATTTGGAATACAGCACCATTTTTATATATCAATCAAAGACTATGGAAAATTGTATGCTTTCCGTTCGTTATCAATATAAAAATGTTTTTTTAAATTTAGCTCTAAAAATTTGATATAGAAAAAACAATTTGTTCCAGTAATATTAAAAAGTATGTAAAATAAAGTATGTAAAATAATGCAACCTAATTTTTAATATAAATAAATATAAAATATGATAATATTTATTTTATGTTCAAAATATTTTTATTAAAACATTCAATTTAAATATTATCACATTCATTGCCTGCATAATAATATCCTATGCCAAGGTTTGTTGAAAACTGTTGAAATTATAAAAAAAATTGTTGAAATTAATTTCATAAGCAAATTTCTTAAAAGAAAAACAAGTGTACTTAAACAATTTATTTAATAAAGCATCGAGACCATTAGATAAGAAAATACAAATGAAATATTTTTAATATGTTTAAAATGCAATACAAATTTTCATGTAATTATTAAAAATTATTTTGAACTAATGAAAGGAAAATTAATTTAATTGAAGGTTAATCTATTCATTGTTTAAAAAAAAATATCCAGTTACTATAAAAAATTATTTAATTCTTTATTAAATTATGAACATTGGTTATTTAGTAAACTTCTATTCACAAAATTAATATGTATTACTATCAACATTATAACTTTCAGTTGACCATGCAGTGTGAAAAAGAAATTAAAAATATGAATAATTTTAACTGATTTTAAGCATTAATTTGAAAATATATAGTCAATAATTTATTATACTTGTAAACACACTTTATATAATGGAGTATATTTCGAAAATATTTCTAAAAACTTTAAATGTCAAAATGACTTATGAGTTAAAAGTTTATTGTTTATTTATTTATTATAAAAGTTATGTTTAGTAATGCACAGAATAAATTGTGATTGTAACTTTTGTGTGGTTTTTATTGCTTTTTTTTCTTCTTTTGTGGATTTGACCCTATGATAATACTTTTGAGAAAGGTTATGAAATAGCTTTTTCCCAGTAAATTTTAATGGGATTATCGCCATTATACAAAAAACGGTATCTCTTATCCAAATTCATACCAGAAGGAATATACAAAAAGACGGGCTCCGCATCTATGTATTTCCCACAGTTTAGATGTGGAGTCAGTTTTTGTGACAGTCGATTCATCAGTCATTCTTAAACTAAAAACGTTATCCATAATAATACTCAATGTACCATTCAAATTGTTTTCTAATCGCGGATTCTCCGTCTTTGCAGAAGTTTCAAACAGAGGATATTGCATTCAGAAATTGGGAATAGACATACTTATGCTGTTGTAATACACTGAACTCATGGGATACCTCTTAATATCGTGGGCCCTCCTTTCGCCCGGCGACAGCAACTCGACGTGGCATGGACTATCGTTGGAAGTCTTCTGCAGGGAATATTGAGCCATGCTGTCTCGATAGACGTCCATAATTGTAAAAGCGTTGATGGTGCAGGATTTTGGGCACGAACAGACCTCTCGATGATGTCCCATAAATGCTCGATGGGATTCATGTCGGGCGATCTAGGTGGCCAGATCATTCGTTGGAATTGTCCAGAATGTTCTTCAAACCAATCGCGAACAGTTGTGGACCGGTGGCATGGCGCATTGTCATCCATAAAAATCCCATCGTTGTTTGGGTACATGAAGTCCATGAATGGCTGCAGATCTCCAAGTAGCTGAACATAAGCATTTCCAGTCAATGTTCGGTCCAGTTGCACCAGAGGACCAAGTCCATGCCATGAAGAAACAGCCCACACCATTACGGAGACACCACCAGCTTGAACAGTGCCTCGCTGACAGTTTGGGTCCATGGCTTCGTGGGATCTGCGCCACACTCGAACCCTACCATCAGCTCTTACAAACTGAAATCGTGACTCATCGGACCAACAGATCGGACAGAACGACTCATCGATGTCGTTCTGTCAGTAAAGGCACTCGAGTTGGTCTTCTGCTGGAATAGCGCAAGAAAGCCAAATTTCTCCGCACAGTTCTAACAGACAAGTCCCTTGTACGTCCCATTGATTTCTGCGGTTATTTGACGCAGTGTTGCTTGTCTGTTAGAATTTACGACTCTTTGCGAACGTCGCCGGTCTCGGTCGTTAAGTGCAGGCGGTCGACCACTGCGCTGTCCATGGTGGGATGTGATGCCTGAAATTTCATACTCTCGGCACACTCTTGACACAGTGGATCTGGGAATGTTGAATTCCCTAACGATTTCCGAAATGGCATGACCCATGCGTCTATCTCCAACTAACATTCCGCGTTCAAAGTCTGTTAATTCCCGTCGTGCGGTCATCATCACGTCAAAACCTCTTCACATGAATAACTTGAACAGAAATGAAAGCTCTGCGAAAACACTGCGCATTTATACCTGTTCTACGCGATGCTACTGCCATCTTGCATATTGCTATCCCATGACTTTTGTCACTTCAGTGTAAGTATACTAGCGTCTATGAGATGCACTATATAAGTGAGTACTAATTTTAATGGGAAAATACTTAAATAAGTTCAAAATATCAATTCTGGTTTGGTAATCAATAAAAAAAAATGCTAGTTACATGTATTTTTCAATTCCTTCTATTAGCTCACACTCTCCGTATATATATCTTGTTCAAATTTTCAATTGCTTATAAAATACTTTTTATTCATCCACTCAAGTTCAAATAAATTTTTTTGAACATTCAGTTGATGGCACTTGATTTTTATATAGTTTTTTTCAAATATTACTTCAGTAATTAAATTTAATTAATTATTTTTTTTTTTTTTAGATTTAAGTTGCATGTATGTACGAATAGATGACGCCAGATAAATTTAAAAAAAAAATGAATGAAAATTATTTATAAAGGACTTTCTGCAAAATAGGGAAAAAAAAAAAGTAGGAATTGACTTTAAAATTTTTTTTTTTATTACTTGTTCTGTGTAAACGCACCTACATTTGAAGGAATTTTCAACACATTATTCGAGATTTTGAAGTAACACCAACCTGATATTGATGTTCTTTATTTATATATAAAGAGGAAACTATCCTCCTTAAGTTTTTTACGGTAAGTGACATATGTTGATTTGATTAATATCAAGTTTTGTATAGATTCTTATACATTGTAACGAGTTTATGTATTTTATTTTATATTATCTATTTTTTTTTTTACTTTTTAGCCAATTTGTGATTTCTTTTCCGTTGTACATTTTGTCATCTTTATATTTGGATTTATTTGTTTTTTTTTTTTTATTAATTTTGCATAAAAGTATTTAAAATAAAAATTCGAGCATGGGTCTGACTTTCCTTTTTTCCTGAATTTAGCTTCAAGGCTTTATTTACTGTAAAGTAATCCTGCTCCAAATTATATATGCATTGTTGTCTATTTCATTGTGTAGGCCTTTAATGGCAACATAAGGGTAATATTAATCTCAGGAATGGCATAAGCGTCATTAATAATATCCGAAACTAAAGTTTCAAGTTATCAAGAATTTGAGGTACTTAATTATTGTTACAAACATTTGCTCGTAAAAGAACCCATTTCATAAACCCCTACTGGATATGAATTACTGTTTTAAGCCGCAAAAATTCAATTTATGGAAGATGGATAGCCAGTTTTGGAAGGAAACAAAACGGATTATCATTCTTCAATTTTTGGCAATCAGTCAAGTATAACATGTATGAGAATTGCAGTTACCAGGAAATAACATTTTAATACATTAAAAGCATAGATCTACATGTATTTAGAATAAGTGTAGACCTACATAAAATTTTCATTATTGCAAAACATATTTAACTTGAATAAATGATTCCCAATTCAAAGATAAATTTGCTTTATTTTATGTTTTACAAAGAAAGAACAAATAATGATGAGAAATATAATTTTTTAACACTAATGCAAGCATGATACGTTGTAGAAGGTAGTGACATAGAACTTCTTCGATATCCTTTGATAAATTGCAGTATATTTCAGGCAAATTATATGGCAATACTTTTAAATATGACAGTGGATTAAGTGAGGACAGTAAGTGTAAATAGTTAATATATGATTTTATTAATAAATTTGTGAAAAATAAGGTGTAAGAGATGTGTAAATGATTATTCTTGATACATTTATAATTTTAAAGATGAGCTATTTAGATAAGCACATAATTTTTAAAAGGTAGACAATAATTTTTATTTATTTTATAATAGAAAGGAGTGTAGTAAAAGTTTCCAGAAAATAATGAATTAAATTGAAATGTAAATTGAATAAATTAAAGACTTCAGTATTTACAACTTTAATCATTCATTACGATGATAGAACAATCGAAAAACCTATTTTAAGTAGAAGTAATTAATTAGAATATCTTATATTGTAAGTAAATTTCTTAATTTGAATTTATAATAAATAAATACTTTTCTTATTAATCATTTCTAAGAAAAGGATTTCTTTTTCAAAAAAAAAAAAAAAAATATATTTTAAACGTATTTTTTGATAACTGATTTGCAATGCATTATCTTTTTTAAAACAAAATTACATATATATATATATTCATTAGTAATTTTATTATATATTGAAAGATGGTGTCTCATATAACCTCTGAAAACTATAAAAATTAAATTCTTATACCACGAAAACACCATGATTATATACTTCAATCAAAATTTAATTTTAATTTATGTAATAAAAAAAAAAAATATTACGCCTTCAGTATTCAACTTTTAATCATTCTTTACGATAACTATAAAAATGGAAAAACATATTTTAATTAGAACTAACTAATTAGAATAAAGATTCTGTGATTATATTTTCCTTTTTAATTGGAAATTTAATTGCTTTTTTATTAATCAATTCTAAAAAATATTTTTTTTTCAGAAAACATATTTTGAACATATTTTTTTAAAATTATAAATTGATTTACAATACATTATTTTTTTAAATAAAATAATTATATTTTATATTCATTACTAACTACATTATATATTAAAAGATGGTGTTTCCAATAACCAGTAAAAATTTCATAAAAATGAATTTGGATACGACAACCAGAAAAACGCTTTTCTTAAGTAAAGATAAATCATATGGTAAATGATTTTTTAAATGAAGTTAACTCGTAGAAAATTAGATTTAACCGTATGAATGTTACCTCAAATTAACTCCTGTGATGTCCCCTTCATCTCAAATGAATGTAAATATAAAAAAAAAAACATATTATCTCTAATTTATATAACAACTGAATTTCCAACGTCTATCAAGCTAATATCAAACAAGCGAGTTTCATAATGTGATGTTTTACATTTAAAGATAAAATACATTACGGCTAAACACATTTTTTTTAAATAATAAATTTAACGTTATTATATTTACATTAAATTATGTGTCACAATTTCTTGGAAGTACCTGAAATGCCTAAAATTCTCTAAATAAAAATTACAATTCTTTGTTACAAAAAGATATATACAATGCAAAAAAAAAGATAAGGAATGTTAAAAATATATTTGAAATACACTCGAGAGAATAATAATGTATCCTGTATTCCTCGACCAAATGAGAAATCCTCCAAAAAATGAAGATAAATCATATAAGAAATCTGTAAATGTCAAATAATGTTTACCAAACAGATAAAAGATAAATACAAAGAAAAGTACTCAAAGGTACAAATATCAAATGTCTCTTACAATGCCTCCTAACGAAAACAAACAATAGCATGACAAACAGAAAAAGAAAGTTTTAATAAAGTTTCTTGGGGACACAAAGATTTTTACTTTTGACTAAAAGTGTACACGAGTGTAAAGATATGAAAGCTAGACTTCCTATTTTTCAAAATAACAGATGGGCCGAAGAGTTCCTAAGCTGACACATAGATGGCGCTACTGGTATTAAATCCATATGATTTTTAGTTAGCTCTAACCTTCAAAAGACACGTGTATAAATTTGACAGCTGTTGCACTATTAGTATGCGAGTTATAGCATTTTTAGTGAAGCAACTTTTGTTAGTTTGAAAAAATGGATAAAAAGGAATTCGTGTGTTAATAAAGCATTGCTTTTGGGAGAAAAAAAAATGCTATTGAAGCCAAGGCTTGGCTTGATAAACGTCATTCGACTTTATAATAGGAAAATCAACCGTAGAGAAGTGGTTTGCTAAATTTAAACGAGGCGAAATCAGCACAGTGGACGATGCACGCAGTGGACGCCAAAAGAGGCTGTTACCGACGAAAACATCAAACAAGTCCACAAAATAATTTCTTATAACCTTAAAGTGAAATTGATTGAGATAGCTGAGACCCTAAAGATATCAAAGGAATGTGTTGGACATATCATGAATGAATATTTGGATATGCGAAAGCTCTATTCAAAGTGGGTGCCGCGCGAGCTCACAATCGACCCAAAACAACAACGAATTGATAATTCTAATCAGTGTTTGGAGCTGTTCAATTGTAATAAACCCTAATTTTTGCGCCGATATGTGACAATGGATGAAACATGGTTCCATCATTTCACACCGGAGTCCAATCGACAGTCAGCCGAGTGGACTGCACGTGATGATGAACACTAAAAATGCTATAACTTCACTAAAAATGCTGTAACTTACATACGAATAGTGCAACAGATATCAAATTTATAGATGTGTCTTTTGAAGGTTAGGGCTAATTAAAAATCATATGGATTTAATACTAGTAGCGCCATCTATATGTCAGCCAACGAACTGTTCAGCCTACCTGTTAATTCAAAATGAAAAAGAAAATTTTAAAGGAAATTTATTCAAAAGACGTAAAAGTTAAGTCAACAATCTCAATTTCAGTTTTGTATGCATCCCCCTCGAATGTCTCCATTGCAACTTTTTTTGAGTTCGGTGTTTTTTGAGTTTGAGTTTTTTTTTTTTTTTGGATGAAGAAACACATTGTTATAACAATTGAATGAAATAATGTGTGTCGTATCATTAATACAATTAGATATTTTGCTTGCTTTAGAATATGTTTGATTGCTTAAAACTCAATAAAATTATTCTATTTGATTAAATTTTAATCTTTTTGCTGTAGTTATACAAACATTAGATAATACAAGTACAAACCTTTTAAAAAGGATTTAAAGTATATGTTATTCAAATAAATTCTTTAAATGTTACGAAATATTATTGCATTTGAATATATAAGAAAATAAATTAAAGACAAAATATTTTTAAAATTTACTAAACGTATTTTCACTAAAATCAACTAATTTGTTTTTTAGTCGTTTTAATTGGCGTTAAAATTTGGTGATTAATAATTAATTAACTTTCTTCCAATTTTGTGTCTAAACTACTTTTTAATTCTTTATTATATAAAAATTATTTTATAATGTGATTAGATTTTTATTATTACTCATGTTTTTCATGTATGATGTAATCTATTGCTTTAAAATTTCGAATAGAGTAAATATTTATTAATTTTTTTAACACTTCTTATTATCATTTTAACACCTGTGGATTTTCCTCACAAATATTAATAAAAATACTTTTCCTTTCATATTTTTACAATTATATATTTAAAAAGATGAAAATATAATTGTTAGTCATAAATATGAATTATCTTATAATAAAAATATATTATAAATTCTCTCAGAAAATGGTAAGTTGTAATTTAATTAGCTATCAGAAGTAGTTCATGTAATTTCTTCTTACAATAAATGCCATTTAGGGACAAAAATTCCTGTAGGAATAAGATATATCTTTCTGGGTTAATTTTTTTTTAAATAAAAATATTTTTTTTAGTTTAGCTACATTTTGTTTCATTTTTTATGTCCATATATTTAGTGTTATTTGAAACTTAGAATTAAAATTATTTTGAATTTCAAAGTAAAATGATGCTTTACTTTTTTTTTCCAAATGTAGCAATCTTATCAGATGCATTTTCTATGTTTATTTCAAAGTGAAGCAAACGTCGTTGGCACTCAAATAACGAGTTCATCGCTGTGCTCTCATGCAACTTTTACCCTCACTAACTGAATTTTATGAAGGATTTTATTGCCTGTTGCTCAGGGAACGTTGAAGATAGATTTTATTTTGGTCAGATGTCTTTTTCCTGTGCAGAAAAGTTCTAGTATGTTCCAGTATCCTTAAAGATGTTAAATTAAATTTTTAAACGAAATATTTTCATAATAGCAAATTATAATTTTACTCAGCATAGTGTACCAATGATATGTTTTTCTCTGAAAAACAAGATATTTACAAAAATTGGAAAATAAAAATATCTAATTCAAACAAATGTTTTTACTTACAAAAAGAAATGCAAATCAATAGAAAAGGTTAATGCATTACTAATATCCCCTACACTTTTATTCATGGGTAATTAGCATTGTGAAAGACTTTGCTATCAATGAAAGACGTTCATTGATTTCAGTCCAAATCTATTTATACAATAACTAAATTAAACATCGGAAAAAGTGTTTCTAATGTTAAATGCTTAAGTGTATATTTTTACAGAACAGAACACTGTTATTCATTAGGTTCAATCTAAATAAATACAAAAAAAAAAAAACGATGAAAAGTAGGGAAAAGATAAAGCCAACTAAGCCAGTCTTGATAGTTTAAGTAAATAAAGACAAAATCAATTAACAGAAAGAAAATGATACCCAGGAGATTTTCTTCGTTTGTTCTACGCATAAAAGACTCGAAACCGTGAAAGACTGTTAACAGAGAATATTTATATTTATTTATGATTACAAGTTTTCTACTAGTTCAGAATGAATTGTTATTTTCCATTTCATCGAAAAAATTGTAAATTATTTCTGAATAGAGTTTTTTTTGCCATAAATTTGAGAAAACATTTTTAAACGTAAATGATCTAGTTTATTCTTTTCGAAATGTATATAAAATATAATAAAAAATAGTAATTTCTGATAATTTGTTTTGATAGTTCTCTATAAGTAAAATGTGCACATAATATGAAAAAAAAAAATATTATGTAAATGATTTGCTTTGCTCCTATAATTGTTTTAGATTTCTGTTTATTTTGATGTCAGATTATTTACGGCTACAACAACTGATGTGTAACAAATTCAGCATCTTCTGTGTTATAACTTGGGGCGACTACTTCCGTACACTCTAATTTCATAGCTAAAATTCGAACAATCAATCTGAAGAGAACAGCTAAGAGAGTCAGGTAAACTTTCCCATCCTTTAAACTCTATTGATTAAGTTTTCGACCTGTAACTTTAACGTAAGTATTGCCGGTATTTTCCAAGAAAGTTTTCAGTTCAAGACCACTTATAGAACTTCGAATCAAGGTCTTTTATTTTGGAAGTACAACGGGATATCCAACTGGTTATTTCGGTCTATTTCACACATGTTAGGGAAAATATTTCTTTAATTTAGAATCTTAAATTTCATGAGAAAGATTAAAGTCACTTGACGATTTGCTTTCTGGGATAAAACCTTGAGAGTACAGCAAGCAAGTGAAACCATAATTTCCTGTGTTTACTCCCCGGGATAGACACGAAATGTCTTTATGTTGTAAAGCGCATTGTATGTAGGAGGGTTGTAAAATTTTAGACTAAGGGATATTAGTTCTTAATCGTTGTGACAAGAGGAAAGGATGTTAGCCATCCGAACTGATAGTTTCTTTGTAAAGTGATCTACTAACTATACAAGTTCATGAGCCAAACTCCAGAAGTTTAAATTCTTTCGTAATGAAAATAAATGATGTAAAATGCTTTTCAGACTTAAATGTGAACCTTTTATATATTTAAATGCAATTTGAAATACACATTATAACAACTAATATTAATCGAATTTATATTTTAAAAAATATCTTCAAGTGCTCTGAAATAACTATCGGGTTTCTTTCAGTATATTGACTTGTTTTTCGAAACTAGACCAATAGACATCCAGAATATTTAGCATTACCGAGGTGTAACGCGGCTATACTAACTTCCATTATGCAATCATACTTTGGAACGAACACCTTTCAACTATGAAAATGGGGATATTCACATTTTTCTACTTAGTATAAGTTGCCTTTAGTCGATTTGAAAAGAATTTAATTCAAAATATATATGATAAATCTGTCGTTTCTGCTTTTAATTTTCAGGTTTCTTGACCTGAAGTACTTCACTAAGGAAATATATGAATAAGAAGATTAAATGTTACCAAGAGGATCCTTTATCACTGTATTTAAATTGCACAATCTCCATTTGAAAAAAATATATACAGAAGTTTCTTCTTTAAGGGATTCGAACCCTTTTCCTTGACCACTATCAAGACTAAAGAGTTATCATATACATAATATAAATATCGTGTACTGTTATATACACTGAAAATTTCAGTTCAGTTTTGTCTCTCAGTTTTTGAATGGAGCTTCCCTATTTATTTTTGACGTCATTGCGTCTCGTGTTTTATTGATATATGCCACGAGCAGCGAAACAATTGATGAATTGCTTTCCTTGAGATCTTTTTATCGGTAATTGCAACGTACTTGCTTATATATGAGAAAAAGCACAGAATATTACCGAAATGCAGCTTGATTACAGTTGCAAAATATTTTACACATATTGTCACAATCGCCATCGAGTCCACTAGTCTCTAATAGCAGTTACTACAATATAAATCACCACCAAATTCAAACACTAACACTCTAACTACGCGCGATTCCACTGAACTATTAGTCGGTCAATGCCTTAGTTAGTTAAAAACCCTTTTCTCTGGCTACTATCACTATCCCGTCCTGATATATATCTATTATTAATATTAAAGTTAAAATATTAAAACTTTAATTTCATGAGTATGTTCAAAATATAAAATTTGTCAATACAATTTGATATCATACTACGAATAATTTAACCAAAATATTAATAAATGTGATTTTAAAACATTTCATTGTTATTAATCTAAAAATAAAATATTAAAAAAAAATCTAATGTTAAAATACAATCTTTATTATTATGCAAAAGTTTAGAACTCTCCTCAGCAAAATAATCAAAACCATTGTGATTTGATAACCATATTGATTTAATATATGAACAATTGTACTTTTCTTGTAGACACATAATAACACATCTATACACGTTACCACAGAGCACTAAATCTTCGACATGATATTATTATGCTTCCAGAGTTTCCCCATGCTAATTAGGGAGAGTCTACAACACAACCTGATAGATCACATTCCTCTGTTGTTTCATAATGAGTTGAAGGTTGCTATCTTGACCTTTGCGAATTTATAAGGCTTTACGTATTGCAAACATTTTCTTTGGGAAGCATGACATATGACCGTGGAAGTACAAAGTTTCCTTCTCTTCAAGGTTAATGATATTGTAATCAGTTTGCAATTTTTTTTATTAAGGTCAAAGACAAAAGAAGTTTACAATTATTATTGATGAAAAGAACTATTTGTCTTAAATTTGGCTAGTTATTCATCCTAACAGGAAATAATTTTTAATAGAGATTTCGAAAGTGCATGTAACGCGTTTCTGAACCGCCATTAAAATGCGTTTAACAATTTTTTTCGTTATAATAGATAATAGCAGTTTCCAAAAGGACAATGAAAATATCTTGATTAACAAGAGTTTATAACCAAATCTTCACATTATTTAGTCCTGAAAGTTATGTTAAGGAATGTTAAGGCTTCTTCAGTTTTCGTTATGGGTGATTCTTCTTAATTATTTGTGTTGCGAAATCTTTTTCTTTAATGCATCCTTATTTTTCTCAAAGACGAGTTATCCTAAAAGAAACGCGAGGGAAAATTCTAAACTATAGTCTAATTGATTATACTCATTTGATTAAGTGACTTATAAAGATACTTTTATCAAAAGATAGTGCAGTTATTTCTTACAAAGGTTATCTTTTATGGTTGGAAGACGTTTATATCCCTGAATTGTATCTGCTATCTCTATATGGCTTCAATAAATAACATAAAGTATTTTGAAAAGGTTTTGTTAAACATTATTAAGAATATTATAATCATTCTAATCTCAATCGATCATTGAACATATTTACTCGTATAGTGGGCAATAGCAAAATGTTGTTGTACATAATAACAGATTAAGACTGATAGAATGCATAGCATAACATTAATAACATAACAGCATAACTAATAAAATACGTAACATAACATATTCCAACATGTGAAAAAATTAAAAAATGGAAATAAAAATTTTAAATGACATTGAATTCTTAACTATAAAATAAAATAAAATACATTTAAATTGCTCATTATGAGTAAAATGAAGAATTATCTCTCCCCGTGATGCTGATCTGCTATATATTTATCTTGGTAGTGAAGAATCACCTCGAGTTAAAAGTGAAAAATGTTTTAAACAACATAATTTATAAGGTCTTATAATCCCAGAAGATTTGATTATTTTTACTGGCATCTAAAATTAGAAAACCGTCTTGACGCATTTTAATAGTTTGAGGGGTTCTAATCTAAAAGACATTTATTCCATGAATAACAATCTAACATGAAAGCTCCCTAATAATCAGCATGCGAGACATCTTTATTAATGGATTCGAAAAGAAAAATTCGAATTGTACAGATAATATCTTCAGAAATAGTCCTTTCAAATTCCTGTGCCACGAAGGATTATAGGATTCATTGAATTTTCCACTGCCTGCCAACCCCAGCAGTCACACCTAATATATTGTCAATTGAAGCAGAATAAATGTTGATTCTCAGCTCGTCCCTCGTGAATGCATGACTGACAATTAAGACATTTCTTCACACCACGAGTAATTGATTTAGCTTTATTGCTATATCAATAACAGGAGCGAAATCAGCAGCAAAAGTTTTAATGTACTAAATCGCTGTAAATTAAAAATTATTTAATTCAACACATACAAAGTAACGTCCAAAATCATTCAATCATTCATTTTAATTTTTTAATTCGTAATTTATTTATTTTTTTTTATTTATTCATTAGAAATTTTAATGTTTGGTAATGATCTTAATGGTTCAAATGAAATGACATTTTAACAGAATGCATGCAACGTACACGACTTTAAAAAGTTTTGCGGAACCGGAAAAAATGTTTTCAAACTAATAAGCAGATACAAGGAAGGTATATTTTGAAAACATTTTTCAGAACTTTTTCATTTGACCGTAAGTCAGTAGATACTATAACAGCATATATGTAATATAGTCAATAATATCTGTCACAAAATAAGTAATTTAAGAAATTTATGTTGTCTATACTGCATTCATTCACATTGCACCACCACAATTTGAAATAAAAAGACTGGACGATAGCTTCTGAGGAGTTTGCAAATGATTACCCTCTCTGTTTCATAAAACAAAAACTTTTATCCTGTCTACGTATTTATGGTTTAAATCCCCAAACGTAGATACCTAAGCTTTCAATGTGGCTTTATTTATCGGTTTAAGGACTCAAATATCAGTTATAAAATCCATTCGAATTCAAAGCACTATGCAAGAAGCTATTAAGTCAACCTTTCATTTATTAAATATACAAAAACACCATAATCTTTCCATCAGCATAAATAATAAAAAAATTAAAATTAAAAGGATTTATTACTAAATTAAAACATAAATATAAACGACTGGGGCGATAAACAGGTTACCCATAAAATTGAGAATTTAGTGTAAGATCTAAACTACACAGCAGCAATCGTAAAAAATAAAATCAACTATATGTAGAATTCCAAACGTATTATTTTCTTGAAAATTTTTTACTAAATAAAATTGTCTTTGTTTTCACCAGACTTAGATCTTTAGAGCAATTTCACTTTATTTAATCACATAATTATTAGCTTGCAAACGAAATTTAAATAACTATTATGTACAAAAAATTCGTGAAAAAAAATTTCAAAAATACAGATGGAAACGAAAATTTCAAAAAATTCCAAGAGTTCAAAGAATTAACCCGTCAAAGAATCACGCATCCAGTTTGCTAATAAAATACACATAATTTTATGGGTAGCAAAATTCTTAATTTGTTTTATTGCATTAACTTTCCTATCTGCAAAGAAGATGGCCAATTTTTTTCAACAAATTATAATTAGAAACCTAACATAGTTATATTTTTTTTTTTTGTTTAGATAAATAAATAAGGGGCAAAAGTAAACGTGATTAAATATAATGAAGTTGTATTTTTGATTAAGTACAAAAAAATTCAACAGGTTGATATAGAAAAATATATTTTACTATTTTTAGCTGTATTAATTTTTATGAGCATGATTACTTATTGCAATTCAGAATGAACATCAGAACAAGATCCACATAAAAACACAAAAGAAAAAAAAATCTTATTTCTTGTATAAAAATTCGTGCCATAAATTTCTGATTAGGTAGGATATTTTTTTTTCATTAAGTAAGGAGAAAAAGTATGCAAGAATAAGCTTTGGAAAAAAAAAACTAATATATTTCAGAAATGGAAAAAACTTATTACCATAAATATATTAATGCTTGAAAACAGCTAAAAAGACAAAATTTTAATGCTCATTCTGATTTGGAATTATTAATTTAAAGTTAAATATATACGAAGGTTTATGAAGATCTTAGAAAATTCAGAGGAAATGTAAAGAAAAAAAGTTAAACCCCCTTAACATCGGAATTAAGAGGTGGACTGAAAAGTTCATAGGCAGACACATAGATGGCGCAACTAGTATAAATCCATATAATTTTTAGTTAGCCAGCTGTTGCACTATTAGTGTGTGAGTTATAGCATTTTTAGTGAAGTAACTTTTGTTAGTTTGAAAAAAAGGGATAAAAAGGAATTTCGTGTGTTAATAAAGCATTGCTTTTTGACGAAAAAAATACTATTGAAAATGCCAAGGCTTGGCTTGATAAACATTATTCGGACTTTGCACCAGGAAAGTCAACCGTAGAGAAGTGGTTTGCTAAATTTAAAAGAGGCGAAATGAGCACCGAGCTCTGCGAGCGAAAGCTCTGTTCAAAGTGGGTGCCGCGCGATCTCACAAACAACAACGAATTGATGATTCTAAGCAGTATTTAGAGCTATTCATTCGTAATAAACCCGAATTTTTGCGTCGATATGTGACAATGGATGAAACATGGCTCCATCATTCCCCACCGGAGTCCACTCGACAGTCAGCCGAGTGGACTGCACGTGATGAACCGACTCCAAAGTGTGGAAAGACGCAAAAGTCGACTAACAAGGTTATGACGTCAATATTTTGGGTTACGCATGGTAAAATATTCATTGACTGTCTTAAAAGGGAAAAATCATAAGCAGCGACTATTACGCAGCGTTATTGGAGCGTTTGAAAGACGAAATCGCGGAAAAATGGCCTCATTTGAAGAAGAAGAAAGTGCTGTTTCATCAAGACAATACCCCGTGTCACAAATCAATTAAAACGAAACGGCAAAAATTGCATGAATTGGGCTTTGAATTACTTCCATCCTCCGTATTCTCCAGATCTGGCCCCCAGCGACTTTTTCCTATTCTCAGACCTCAAGAGGATATTTGCTGGACAGAAATTTCGCGCCGATGAAGAAGTAATAGCCGAAACTGAAGCCTATTTTGAGGCTAAAAACAAATCGTACTATAAAAATGGTATCGAAAAATTGTATGACCGCTGAATCGTTGTATCGCCCTCGAAAGCAACTCTATTGAAAAATAAAATCAAATTCTATAAAAAAAAAAAAAAACAATTTTTCTATGCTAGCCTACGGACTTTTCAGCCCACCTGTAATTTTGCATAGCTCATAAGGAAAATAATCTGAGGCACATATAGACGACTGCTAAGGTTAATTTTATTCATAAAGATTAATTTTGTTCATTAAGATAATTTCGATATGTTTATTGATGTTTGATAATAAGCAAAATTATTGCATAACACGTGCTTATTAATGATAAACATATTTTATTAATTTAGTTCGGTCGAGAGGAAAAAAATTGGCTTAGAAAAGCTATTTATTTTAAATCATACATTTATTCTTCTATTTTATCTATTGATTTGATCTGTATATTTTTTATTATTAAAGAAAATTAAATAAGGAATACATTAAAATGATAATTGATGCTTCCAGTTGTTTGCAAAAATGTTATTTTAATTGAAAAATAAAATTACATTTTATCTATTTAGCTGATAGTTTACAAAAATGATTTTGAAAATGGCTAAAACACACGTTATTCAAGAAAATAATAATAAATTTATACTATTTATCGACACATTTATATCCTATTGAACTTAAAGATCAGAAGTTTATTTTAAATGTATTTGTAATAATTTTAGGATTTATTGCATTAATAGACTATAAATATATGCGTTGATTTTTTAAAATTAATTTAAAAACACATATCAATATTTAGCAAAATTATACAATTTATGCGATTAATAATATTTTCTTAATATTATTTCTTATGGAATATAATTATTCCTATATATTCTTTTTCTTCAAGCAATTAATTTTATTGACGTCAAAAAATGGAAAATTATAATTAATTTTTAATTTTTTTTGATTAATATGATGGCATGATATAATATATTTGGACCCAAGTAAACGTAATGTATATAATTTTCACAAAATTATTTTTCCTCAAGAAATAATTATCACCTGCAAATAGTTTTTGATTACAAAAATATTACAAAATTATGGTAAAATATAAACAAACATTTGCAAATAATTACTGCATAAAAATATTTATTTACAAATAATTGTTGTATTTATTGCATATTTTTTTTTAAAGAAATATTTTAAAACATTCACATGAAAAATAAAGCAGAAAATAAAATTAAAGATATTTAATACCCACTGTAGTTAGAATATTGCTGTAACTAGAAATCAGGTGAGTATGAAAGGAACATAAAATTCTTGCAGATGTGAAATGCATGACATTGCTCTTTTAACCTTTACCGAATCTTAAATACGGAGAAAATGATATGTCAGCATCCTTTCATGTTTCATTGCGTTTATTCGCTTATAAAACCCTGGTAATGAAAGGCTTCCTCAAGAAAGTATAAATTAGAAACTTGTATTTAATTGCCTTTACCTACTAACAGTTTCTACACACAGAGTTATAAATCACTGTGACAAAATAGCATGATATTATCAAGTTCCCCGTTTTCAACCTCAATTACTTGGGGTGTTTAATTAGAATAATTAATTTCTATGTGCCAAACTAGTAAACAAAACAGGAGGGTTCTTACCTTCGTAATAAGTAATTGTTAGCAAAAATAAGGAATCGTACTGCATTCCGAAGGATTATTAAGTAATTATTAATGGTAATAACACTTTTAAATACTCATAAAATTGTAGTTATGTTTATTTGTGAATTGCTATAATTTTAAATTAAAGCACAGCTACATTGTGTATATTGTGTTAATTTCAGGCTGGAACATTTTACTGTTTTAAGCAATGGATTTTTCAACTTTATTGCTTAATGCTGGGCGAAATATAATTATCCTGTTAGGCTTATATTTCAGTATAAGAGATCCATTAGATATTTTCTCGTTTAATTAATAATGTATTTATTAATCATCAAGCAAAATTAAAGTCTTTCTTGATGAAAATTATGTGCAGGGAAAACTGTTCGAATCTCCCTGGTAGTGTCAGTTGTAGCCACTATTTTCAGAAATGAAACAACTCTATAGCCATTTAGACAGCATGTAAAAAGCATCTCGCATCGACAGTGAGGTTTCCTGGTGAGAATTTATTTCCAGTCAATCTTAGATGTCCCCATATTCAACTTAATACGCGCAACGAAAGGAGAAATGTTTTTTTTATTCAGGACAATATTGAGTCAATTTAAGAAAAAACTCCCAAGGACTAATCTGGAGACTGCACCATTCTCTTACACTCTCCAATAAAGGACACAAAGACCAAAAGATTTACCTTTACAAACCCCTCACAGATATGGAATACGGCGAGTTTTGAAACAAGCACTATTAGTTTCTGTTCCACTTTTTATGAACAAAAGAGAAGAAAACATTTTTAAGCAACTTGAATTAGAAAATGAATGTAGAACTACAATTTGAAGCGATACGTATTTGTGAACAATTAAATTATTACTTATTACCCATAAAATATATGGATAATGTTTGGTCTAGCGGGTCCTTTATATCTTTAAATTTTGTTTAATTGTCTTTCTTCTTTAGTTCTATTATATATTAACGAACGAAAATATTTATTAACAAAATAACTGAGTAATTATCAAATAATAATAAAAAAAATAATTCAGCAGAAAATTAATATAAAATTGTTTTGAAATTATTGTAAAGTGAAAGAAAAGACAATTTTATTTTTAAATTAAGATGAGAATTTTCAAGGAAAAATAAAGATAAAAGGAAAGGACATCGTTTGAAATTCTTTAGTTTTATTTTTTAAGATTGCTGTTATGCTGAATAACAATTTTTCCACTATTGAAATTTAGAATTTAATATAAGAAAAATTGGCATTTTTTTATATTAAATTCTAAATTTTATGGGTAACCTACATCTAGACCCATTGATTAAATTTTTTTTTATTTATTATTATTCCTAATATTAATTTGTTGCTAGACTGTCCAAATTTGCTGCATTTTCATGAGATTTGCTGCTAGATATATTTATATTCTCAGTACTTTATACACTATATTTATGGAAAACTGGAACAAAATACGAATATTGAAGGTTTTATTTCAAAAATGTACTTCAGCAAAGCTATTTGAGTAAACTGCAAGAATGATTTAAACTGTCATCATGATACATTTCCGCAGTCTATCATCGTCTGTTTCCAGACTGTAAGAATAAAGTATCCTTTTTAAAAGGAAAATTCCGAATGGTAACCCCTTTAAAAGATGTGAAATCGCTTAAATGCCGAGGTATGAAGAAGGAAATATCCTGGGGGAAATTTCGCTGAAACACTGGCGAAATTCGTCATTTCTAAAGAACCGAGGAGAGTAGGAAACAATCGCCATAACTCGAGAAAACATCTTAGAAATAAATTTCTTTCGCTGTGCAGCTTGAATTAGTCAGACCACATTCCATTGGGCATAATTTTCAGTCTCGTTTCTTAAAATGAAAAGAAATGGTGAGGAAAAAGAAATGCATCAAATAAATGGAGCAAAATTTACTTATTTACAGGTTACTCCTTCCCAATGAGTAAATTTTGTTCCATTTATTTGATGCAGGAAATTTTGAAATTTATTTATTTTTCTTTCTCATTCGTTTGGAGTAATTTCCATTGGGAAATAATTTATATTAAAAAACACTTTTATTCCTCTATCTGCATTAAAAAAATTTTCTCATTAAAATTTCGTGCGACATTTTTTGGTATATTCATGCTCAAAAGTATCCTTAATGATAGATTTGAGGATACTTTTTTATTTATATGATAATATTTGTACATTTTATAATCATCCATTTTCAATAAGCATGAACTCCTTTTAAGTATACTAATATGAGTAACTTTAATTATTTTTAAAATTTAATTATTGTAATAGAAAACCTTTTAAATCCAAACTACTTTTTTACTGAAAATCTGCTCACTAATGAAAGTAAAATAATTTAAATATAAATTTTTTTTTTGTTTTGTTTATTTCTCAGAAATGCTTAAAATTTCCACAACCCTTATATTTGGAAAAAAATTTTTGGGGTAAAATAATTTTCTCATTGCACGCTCGAAAACCGACAAATGAATGAGGTCACACTTGTACTCGTTAAAAGATGTTTTGTAATGTTATGATCAGCGTAGCAGCGCTAAAAATTTATAAAAAAAATAGTTTTTATTTCATGGATTCAAATCCCTGTAGTTTAGTACTTGAAGTTTTTTAACAGCATTTTATTTTTTTAAATTACGATAATTTATTTGTGATTTAAGATGATCGATGTTTTTAAAAGAAATTCCAGAAGATGCCAGTTCACATCTCAATTTATTTTGCATATCTCCCTATGGAGAAAACCTTGGAACACATATAGACGATTGTTAAGGTTGAAGTTGATCATCAAGGTTAATTTAGATTAATTTTTTTCATTAAGTTAAGGTTCGTTTTTAATAATTTTTAATGCCTTTTGATAATAAGCAAATTTATTACGCATAATAAATATACTTTATACATTTATTTCTGTCAAAAGAAAGAAAAAAACTCCCCTTCCTCAACAGCTATTTATTTCTACGCCACACATTTATTCTTCTATTTTGCTATGATATTTTATTTTCGCAGTTTATTTTATATTATTAAAGAAAATTATATAATGAATTTGAAAATATTATTGAGGCTTTTAGGTGTTTGCAAGATGTTATTGTAATTGAAAACAGAATTAAATTTCTCCTATTTAGTAAATAGTTCACGAAAAAAAAATTTAGTGATAAGATCCTAATCAATAATTTTGAAAATGAATAAAATATAGTACATGTTATTCAAGAAAAATAATTCTGTTTATCGACGTATTTATTTTTCTTTTAAGTTTAAAGCACTAAAGTTTTTTTACAGGTACTATTTGTCACTAAATTTATTGCATTAATAGGTTGTAATTATATACATTCATTTTTTCAATATATTATTGTATTAAAAGTATATCAATCTGTAGTAAAATTATACAATTTATGGGATTAATAATATAATTTTGTACTTAATGGAATATAATTAATTCTATATATTTCTTCCACCAATCAATTAATTGTATAGACTCCGAAAAATGAATAATTGTAGTAAAAAAATTTGAATTTCTAACAATAATTAATATTATTTCAAGTTGTTCTTATTTGATATAATATATTTGGACCAAAGCAAGCTGAATATATATAATTACCACAAAATAATTTTTTTAAGAAATAATTATGACCAGCAGGAAATTACAAGCAAATGGGTTTTAGTTATAAAAAAACTCTTTTACAAACTTATTGTTAGATATAAACAATAATTTACAAATAATTACTGCATAGAAACACTTATTTACAAATAATTGCTGTATTTAGTGCTTATTTTTTTGAAAGAAGTATTTATAAACATTCACATGAAAAATATAACAGAAAATAAAGTAAAATATTTAATTATTATAATTATAAATGAAGATATTTAATATCTTCTGTATTTAGAATAATGCTGTAAGTAGAAATCAGATGAGTATGAAGTAAACATAAATTCTTGAAGATGCGAAATGCATGGCATTGCTCATTTAACCTTTTACCGAATGTTAACTAAGGAGAAAAATGATATGTCAGCATCCTTTCATGTTTCATTGCGTTTTATTCACTTATAAAAGCCTGGTAATGAAGGTCTCCCTCAAGAAGGCACACATTAGAAACTTGCATTTAATTGCTTTTACTTACTAACAGTTTCTACATCAAGATCTATAAATCACTGAAACTAAATAACAGGATATTATGAAGTTACCCATTTTCAACCTCAATTACTCAGGTGTTTAATTAGAGTAATTAATTTCTATGTGTAAAACTAGTAAACAAACCAGGAGGGTTCTTAACTTCATAATAGGTAATTTTTGGCAACGTAAGGAATCATACTGCATTCGTAGGATATTATTGTAATTATTCATAGTAATAATATTTTTAAATGCTCATAAAAGGCGTTATGCTTATTTGGGATATTATTATAATTTTAAATGAAAGAACAGTTACATAGTGTATATATTCAGAATTAGTTACAGGATGGAAAATTCTAGTGTTTAACGCGATGATATTGTTAACTATGCTGCTTATTGTTGGGCGAAATATAATTATCCTGTTAGACTTACATTTCAATAAAATATGCCAAATAAATATCTGAATGCTTAATTAATAATCTAGTTATTAATCATTACATGAAATTGAAGTCTTTCAAAAATACATCAAGCTACAAATAATGAGCGACTTGGCAATTTCAAATGTCAATTTTAACTGCAGAAAATTACATGCAAAATAAATCAGGTTTGAATTCCTCTAATGGTGTCTGTTCTTGTCCATATTTTTAGAAATGGAGCGACTCTATAGAGATTTAGACAGCGTGTAGAAACGTCACGCATCGACAGTGAGGCTGTCTGGTGTTTTTTTTTTTTTTTTCAGTCAATCGTAGACCCCCTATTCAATATTTAATAGCAGAGATGAGCTGATTAATAATAATATTATGCTAAGCAGCACATCAAAGGAGAAAATGTTATTTCCGTGACCATAAAATTTGGTCACGGAAAAGATAAGATTTGGTCACAGTGTTTTCCAAAAAGATTTTGGGAAGAAACTCACAAGGATGGCTTTTAGGAGATAGCATCATTCTCTTACAGCCCCCAAAATAGGACACAACGACCGATAAGATTTACCAAAGTTATCCTCACATAGACATGGGATCTTTTCTGTTTACCATCTTTGGCGAGTTTTGAACCATGCACGGTTGGTTGGCGTTTCATTTTATGAATAAAAGAGAAGAAACAATTTGAAGCAAAACGAATTAAAAAGAATTCAGAATAACAAAATTGAATCAACGCGAATTCGAAAGATAATGAAGAGTAAAAAATTTGAAACAACACAAATTATAAAACGAATGAAGCACAACAATTTGAAGCAACATGAATTAGAAAGATAATGAAGAGCAAAAATTTGAAACAACACGAGCTATAACACGAATGAAGAACAACAAATTGAAGCAAAACCAATTATAAAACGAATGAAGAACAACAAATTTAAGCAACACAAATTATAAAAAAAAAGAATGAAGGACAACAAATTGAAGCAAAACGAATTCGAAAGATAATGAAGAGAAAAAATTTGAACAACATGAATTATAAAACGAATGAAGAACAGCAAACACATGGAAATTATTTTGGGAGCGGGAATGTTTTATCACATTCAATTTTTTTCTCGAGCTTTATTATACATAATATTGAATAATTTAGTAATTATCATATAATAAAAAATAATTCAGCAAAAAATTAATGTCAAATTGTTTTGAAAAGTTTGTAAAGCGAAAGGAAAGACAATTTTATTACAAAGTAAAAAATTAGACTTTTCAAGGAAAGTAAAAAGGTTTGTAATTTTATAGCTTTTATATTTAAATATTGTTGTTATGTTTTTGCTCGGATATTAAAGTTTAAATTTTATAAATAACATGTATATCAGTCCATTCGACTACAATATTTTAAATTTATTATTTCTAACATTAATTTGCTGCTAAACTTCATCCAAATTTGCTGCTTTTCATGTGCTGCTAGAGAGATTTATATTCTGAGTAATTTTTATACTATATTTATGAAAAACTGAACAGAATACGAAAATTGAAGATTTTATTTGAAAAATGTACGTTAGCAAAGCTATTTGAGTAAACTGCAGGAAAATTGATTTAAACTGTCATCGTGATACATTTCTGCAGTCTATCATCGTCTGTTTTCAGACTGTAAGAATAAAGTATGCTGTTTAAAAGGAAAATTCTGTGATGTAACCCTCTTTTTTTAAAAGATGTGAAATCGCTTAAATGCCGAGGTATGACGAAGGAAATAACCCAGGGGAAATTTCTGCTGAAACAAGGATGAAATTCGTCATTTCGAAAGAACTGAGGAGTGTAGGAAACAATCACCATAACTCGAGGAAACCTCTTAGAAATAAATTTCTTCCAAAGTGCCGCTTACATTAGTCACACTACATTCCATTGGGCATAATTTTCAGTCTCGTTCCTTAAAATGAAAGTAAATGGTGAAAAAAGGAATGCATCAAATAAATGGAACAAAATTTATTTATTTACAGGTTACTGCTTCCCCAAAAGTACATTTTGCTCCATTTATTTGATGCAGAAAATTTTGAAATGTATTTATTTTTCTTTCTCATTCGTCTTGAGTAATTTCGATTGTGGAATAATTTATAATATACAACGTTTTACTCCTCTATCTGCATTAAAAAAAAATTTCTATTAAAAATTCGTGATTTACTTTTAGAGCGGCTTTTTTTGTGTATTATCGATAGATTTAAGGGTACTTTTTATTTATATGATAATACTTGTACATTTTGTAAAAATCAATTTTCAATAAGCATGAACTCCTTTTAAGTATATTAATATATATCAGTAAATTTAATTATTTTTAAAATTTAATTAATATAATAGAAAACCTTTTAAATCCAAACGACAGTTTTTTACTGCAAAATCTGTTCACTAATGAAAGCAAAATAATATTAACTATAATAAAGGAAACTTAATATTACAAAATAAACATTAATATCATAGTTTATGACTTAATAAACGTTTTATTTCTACTTGTAAAAGGCTTTTTCGTATGAGTAGCATTTACACTACAAGAAACCATGAATATTAGACTGACATTAATTTTTTCTGTTCTTTTAGAACCAATAAAATTGACTTCACAATTAAAAAAATAATAATAAATTTATTTTGCAAATCTCCTTAATATTCAGCATGGCTATGAGCTTCGTCGTCTCAGTACCAGGTTTATTAACATTTAGGAGAGATAATATACAATCGGGATGACTTGTAGTAACTTATTCATAAAGGGTTGAAATCTTTTCCATATACGGTTGATGGCGTTGCAGATTAACTCTTCATTTCATGAAGCGCTGATCATACATAATTGTAACTATCGGTTATAAATCTAGTGACTTGGTATGGTGACTATATGCACAGGGTATGATAACGATTATGGTATGATTATGGTATGATGACTGGGTTGCACAGAACTTGTCAAATCTATGATAATCGATGAATCGTACATCCAGCTATAGCCTCTTTGAATCTATACACACCTGATTAACTGAGATGAATACTTTCCAGAGAGACATTATTAATTTTGAATGAGCGGTACGGACTTCTGACCTGCAGAATATTGTATTAGATCTGTTTCAAGACCTTTAAAGATTCCATTTCAGGATGTCTTGTTGCAGTATCAGATATATTCATCGTAAAAAAGACATTTATTCGTTAATTCACCTTTTTATTATTGTTGGACACTTTTACTTTTGCTGGTGTAAATTGATTAATACAACGTATATTCATTTGTATAAAGTCCTGGTAATTTATGGGTACATTAACGACCCAGAAATCATTTTTGAACCTGCATTGTAATGTGATTCCAAATCGTATAAGTCTACACTAATACTCCTTTTTGCTTTGCAAACATGGTACTGAAATACCCTGTATGCATTTGTTAAAAATCTCATTTGTAAATCTTTCTTTTCTTTGCGAGAACCACTACTGGTTGGCCGTTGATGGTGCGGGATTTTGGGCACGAACAGACCTCTCGATGTTTGTCCCAGGACACACTTGTCATCTAAAAATCAGTCGGTAGAATGTAGATTTTCTCTTGCAACATCATAGGCTTCGTGGGGTCAGAAGAGAGAGGTAAAATATGTCGTTCTGTCACTTGGTCTTCTCTTTGGACTGTAGAATCAATTTGGGTATATATGCGCTGTGTGTTATGCCTGATATGGGAATGTTGAATTCCCTAACGATTTCCGAAATGGCAGATTTGGGCTTTATCAAAGCCATTTATGCGATGAATTTATAGCACTTCCAGTGTATATTTGTATATAATGATTCTACTTTCAACTTTGCTGACAAGCTGGCAGGCATAAATGTCGTGTTGTAAGTCGCGAGGATTCGAATATATTGATCGAAAAGAAAGGTATACACTAAATGTCAACTTGTGATTAGTTATGTGAAAATCATTAAATATTCGATAGTGTTTTGCTGATCTTCAAAGGCAGAACCATATTTAAATAGAAATATTTAAGAATTTCACTATTAGATTTCATTTTTCAGCATGATGGAATTTTCCATCACATGATAACACATTTTTAAATATTTGTATTAGGGAGAGGGGAATTTTAGATCGAAAAACAATAGCCTAAGGACCTTTGAATCATATAAATCTTTCGGACAAAATGCCACTAAATCATTTTCTTGGGTATCAATAAAAATCTAATAATATCACTCAATGAAGATAACAAATATGCCGCATCACACTATTCAAAATATTTTATTCCATATAATTTTCTATGTAAATATTGCATCATTAGATTATATACTTCAATCTCCAAAATCTTTGGTACAAAAGAAATTCCGAGACATAAATAGAATATTTAAAAACAAAATCTGAAGGATTCAGATATATATTTTTTTAATTAATGCAATTCATTACTCAGTGCCAAATATTTGTAGATATTATATTTGCATGAAAAGTTGAAATGTTGAAAAATAATTTATTTTTTTAATTTTTTTGTTAGTATTATCTTTATTGTAAGTCATAGAGAATTCTTTTGCGATTAAAATCGATGCATTTGTTGTTCAGCAACGTTAAACGTTATTAAGTTTTTATTTCATTGAAAGTTCAATCATGCAAATTCAAAGAAAACTCCGCAATGGTTCAGTGCCAAATTATAGCTTAGCTAACAAATATCTATTGGAATTTATTCACTTCTTTTTGTAAATATCGATCATACCATGAACATGTCCCATTATTATCCTAAAATTATTTTTAGTTTATCTCATTCAATCTTTCTGTCTCCTTGTGTATTTATAGTTTTATTAATGTGCCCCCATTATCTCTTTTTTTATTCATGTAAAAGGAATACAATTGAATAATTTTGTTTCACTTCAAATATTTTCCAGAATAAATTTATTGTTAGACAAGATCAGCCAAAAATTATCATGCATATACAGATGCTTTATTACATTGATGCATTTAGTAAAAAACCGTTGAGTTTTAACAAATTATTTTTCCTATAATGCCTTTATGGGAAGCAGCCTGTTGAATAATCATCAAAAAGAATATCTGCATTGGATCATTCTTTATTATTCTACAATTTGTACTTTATATAATATTTATTGTTCAGTGAATCTTTGACATTTATATCAAATTCACGTTCATAAATAACATTTAAATCAAAGAAATGTACATTTATTTTTGAAAGACACAAATTCTAATGATTTACTAGCTAAGCTTCTTGGAATTGTCAAAGACATAATCTAAAAGTTAAAACTGTTAACTATTATTGATTGTTTGGCATGGAAAATAAAATTTTTAATTTTGTTTACAATGAACTAAGTTTCCATTACATTGGCCTTTGAAAACCTAATCTTCATTTTATATTCTTTTTGTACATACTGAATCTAATTTATCTCAACTACTTACTGCTTACTCTTCGAGCATACGCAATTCTTTATTTAAATCACTTGCTTAGAACAACAGTTCCAACATCAATACTCATTAAGTTCAACTCCACTCTTTGCATTAAATACGCATAAGCACACACAATCAACTGAAAGCTTTAGTTTCCTTTCAAAAATGTCTCGAAATCTTATTTCAGTATTGTAATTCCATTTGAGAATTTACCTATTTCGGAAGATTCTTTGATAGAAGATAATGAAAGATAGTTAATTTAATTACTACAATAAACTGGAATTCAGTTTATTATTCGAGCTTTGAAATGTTATTTTAACAGTAATTCTCTTAGTAAGAACAAAGTATCAAATCATTGAATTGTTGCAATGTGAGATCGACACTGTTATACCGCAGTAATGGATTGAAATGAATTGTACAGTAACTAGAGAAATAATTAATTTACGTATTTACAATTGAATGTATAATTTTGGTATTAAGTCTTTAATAATATGATTGTTTCTTAATTCTAAGTTATTGTAAACAAAATAATATCCGGCTTTGAAATTAAAAAATGTTCTTGTATCAGATTCAGATACATTAGCTTTAATACTTCGGAGAAACAGAAAAATAAATATTGGCATCAGGATAAATTTTTTTAATAAAAATATATTTACATTTACTGAAATATATCTTTTAATGATAAAAGATACGGTTACAACATTAAGATAGTTTAAATATAAAAAGCTGCAACTTTCACATTAAACTAATTTTTTGTAATTTTCTTATTATTTGCACTACAATCACTATCACATAGGATATAAACTTTGAAAGTGACACAATTTATTAAAAATTATATAAAAAAAAAATCGTTAAAGCACAAGAATCTTTCATAGTTTATATGTGTATATATTTCAAATGTAGCAAAATATATATACATTTATATTATTAAAAATTTTATATACGTTTTGTTTACAATATACATTTATTTAACATTAATTAATGATAATGATATTAGTGTAAATGACGTTGATTTATGAGATTTCGGTTTGATATATCATAATGCGAAAATTCAAATATAAATATTCTCTTGTAAATCTATAAGATACGATTGCTATTATAAGAATATTTAAATAGGAATATAATAGAAATATAAATTGTTAATGAAATTATTATTATTAAAAATTATTATTAGAATGCTTATGTAAAGTAATAATTTTCAGCAAATTATTTAATGTCATATGTATGAAAATTTTAGTTTTGTCTTTTTTTCGTCCTGATTATCTTAACTTTTTTTCTTTCAATTGAAGTTCACAGCAATTCATTTTGGCTTTAAAATTGCTATGAATAAAACTGTACAAAACTTCTGTACTTTTTATTATAAGAATCACCACAGCTATCAATTTTAAAACACTAGACAACAACACTAAAATAAACTTTAAAAAAAACTCAATATTATACATATAATTCACTGCACTAAAACCGTAAGAAATACCTATTCTTATAGTGTACCAAGTTTATTTGGTTCCCTCTTGTCTTTATCTTCCTACTGATATAAACAAGATCCAGCCAGAATCGATATCAACTACGGAATTTTTTATGCCGTTTCCAGGAGAGCGCATGGTTTTCTTTGCCTTTCGACTGCTGTATAACAAGCACATTATCTTGTCAGCAAACACGCTTAGTAAGGATTTATCTACACGGTCAGATATCACCAATGCTGCAAATTGCTGCATTTCGGTCAGTGAGTCAACTTCTACTGAAAGATTAAGTTGGTGCATCGAACGCATATCATTGATTTTTGTTGAGAATCACAGTGGTTGAATTAAATTTACGTTGTTCATAATGGCGTTGTAACGCTTAGTTTAATGGCGTACAGATTTCATGTATTTCATTGATGAATAGAAAATGTTAAAATTTCAAATATACACGGTTTAAAACTAGTTTTTCTTGAAATTTATTTGCTCCACATACATTTTTCCTTCAAATAGTTTTTGATGTAAGACTTAGTTTACACTTAGGTGATTTTAATTTAAAGATAATAATTCAGTTTATTTACATTTTTTCTTTTTCAATTTTAGATAAACAATGAATTGTTTGGACACAAATAATATAGAAAGGAATTTTAAATGTATAATGTAGTTCAAGCATACTGAACAGCAAGAAGGCAAGTGGTCAGATTAAAAGTCTTAATTCTGTCATTTCCAATCTAGTTAACAATCAGTTACTTTAAGGTGTACACCTACACTCCGATTTAAACGGTATTCATTTCACGCGATTTCACTTTCACACTGTTTTTAAAATGTAGTTTTAAATTATGAGGTCATTTTTTAAAATTTCATTCGCTTGGTAACACAGGTATTTATACTTTTTAGCTAGTTTTTAAATTTCTTTTTTGAATTCCATTTCTTACAATCTAAAAATCGGGATTTCCCATTTTATGTGTACAATCAAAACTTTCTGTTTATGTAATTTAATACAGTGAATTTTTAGCAGTAGAAGCATGTACATCATTATATTTTTCTATTCAGAATTTTTGAAAACTTCACACTTACTGGTTAGTGAAAAGTATTTATAGTTTCTCTATCATTTTTATAATTTTATTAAAATTTTAAGGGTTTTACCATGTCAAAAGAATTTTTTTAAAAAATGACAAGAAAAAGTATATATTTAGAAAAAAAAAAAAAAAAAATTAGGTAATCTACATAAAAGAATAAAATATCTTGATGAATTTTATTCCATGAATGAAGCCAGTATAAGGACAATAAGAAAAAAAAATGAATACTCCATTACTAATAGTGTAACAGCTGGATCATGCACGAATATGAGAACAGCATCATTTATAAGAGATGTTGCAATGGAAAATGCATT
Organism: Caerostris extrusa; assembly: GCA_021605095.1. Classification (NCBI taxonomy): domain Eukaryota; kingdom Metazoa; phylum Arthropoda; class Arachnida; order Araneae; family Araneidae; genus Caerostris; species Caerostris extrusa. Next base: position 56,495 of record BPLR01000113.1, on the reverse strand, counting down.
AATGATATGGCTAGATGACACCACTTAAAGATAATTCTAATTGATGCAAAATATAATTACAAATAATACGTTGAAAATTTATGGCAACGTACTTAATTTCCTTTTTAAGTTAAAATTAATGACTGAATTATGGACATTTTAATTTGTTTTTGACTTACACGGTTTTCTATGAACCTATTTTCCATGTAAATGAGGTATATATGTGTTTAAAATTATTGTTGGTTGTTTTTATATTGATTTGAATAAGGGCAAATGTTAAAGTGCATAGATTGATTTACGTAACCTTGACTATAAGATAACACAGATATCTTAAATATTAATGAATTAATAAATTGAATTAGTTTCTTGCATGTAAGCCGTCATCATCTATTATCGAGAAAGTAGACAAATAGACAATTCTGAAATATAATAATTGATAATTTATATTAGGTTTTAGAATCCTATTCAATTATAATAATTTTAAAATTGTTATGAATTCATGAAGTTGACGATAAGCAATGGTTTTGGGGGTTTTAGTTATTATAGTATAAATCATACTCTATCAAAACATATCATTCAAAATTTTTTGTTTTTAAAAATTTTCTAGTTAAATGCTATCGGTAGTAACTGTAAATTAATATTTTGTTATTAAATTGCATCATATAACACGTTAATTTGATGAATAGAATATGGGACTTTAGTTTTATTGTTGAAAAAACTGAAAATTTTTAATATCCGTTTTAAAAAAAGTGAGGTTGGAAATGATGATCGGCATCTTGTCAGATAAAAGATTTAATTACTTATTTTTTAAAATGCTGTTTATGTGTTTAACATAATATGTTTATAATATGGGTGATGTAAATATTAGAGATGTAGATATTGACTTTGAGAACTAATATTGTATTGCTTTTGTAAAAGAAAACTCTAATATTACGAAAAGGAATACTACTAAGAAATAGTAAATTTATGTCCAAAATGAGAATTTCGATAATTTAAAATTTTTAACAAAACATTATTCAAGCTGAAAAAATTGATATTTTACAAAATAACATCAAATTAAAATATTAATTAGTAAAATATTTTCTCACTTTAATTTTTTAGTTTAGTTAATACTATTTAAAATATATTAAGTTTTAAGACATATTACTGAATTTTTGAAAACTTGCACACAAATACACACAAAAATTGTTTCATAAATAAAATTCTTCAACTTTACAAAACTTTTATAAAAATTATTTATGTTTCTGTTTTTAGGAAATGTCTTCTTACCAATTGTTTAAAAATATTACTATTTTATAAAAATACAAAAGAAAATATAGTAAAAATAAAGGAAATTATGCAACTTATGTGATACAAGAAAACTCCTTCAAATGAAAAAAACTCGATATATAAAGAAATGTTGTAACAAATTATTAATTTAAGTAATACAAATTTTTAATTTAAATTACCTTTGTTATATTTTTACTTATATATGTAGTACTTACGGAAGTATTTAGGACAAAAAAAATGAATTTGTAAAAAAATAAACAGACAGGTAATTTATTTATTCTTTATTTCATACTTTCAAAATTCTAAGTAAAAATTCCCGTAATGAATACTCCTACTAAAAGTAAAATAATTTTAATAAATAAGTAAAATAAAGTGTACCATAAAATAAAAATATTTACTTATTTAATTGATTGAGATTTAATATTATAGTTTGAATAGTACTGCTCAGCATATAATTGAAAAATGAAGTATAAAAATGTTGTTACACTAAAATAGAAATATTCTAAGATTAAAATATGTTAAGTAAAAAAAAATATATTTTAAGAAATTAAAAATGAAATTTTCAAGAAATCACAAAATGTTTTTAAAAGAATATTATTACAATATGTAGGAAAAGAAACCACTTTCATATCCAGTAGCATAACAATAAAAATAACGAAAAATAAATAGATATTAATCGAAAATATTTCTTTTAAAACAAAATTTAATAAACGCCTTGATTATTCAAAACAATATTTAATAAAAAGATAATTGTGTATGTAAATTCTTGAATCGGTATTTGTTTAAAAATGATTTGCTTTATTTTTGTTATCATATTCAGTTTTAAATGTCATTAACTGTAAAGAATTGAACTATAAATTGTTTCTTTACAAAGCAAATATTAACAACATATAAATATTTCTTTTTTCAGAAACAAATTTTGCAAATAATATACATATATATATATATATAACATAAATCAACTAGATAAAAACTGTTTTATAAAGATATATAACTTGAAACAATTTACTCCATGTATTTTGTTTCAATTGTTCTTTTTGTAACTATTTCTTAAAAGTAATTTCAAAAATTTTTAAGATCATTCTTTGTTTATAATCTCCAAATTAAATTTGTTTTGAAAAATGGTTTAAATAACTTAATTTTCACCTTTGACAAAATAAAAGAATAAGTATGAATAAAGAAATCATTTTCAACAAATGAACCTGAAACTGAATTATTTGAAGTAATCAGAAACATCGTATCCACTTTTTCGAAACTTCCATATTCTTATTGAAATTTTTTTGTTAACTGAATTAAATCTTTATAAAAGGAAATATTTAATTACTCGTTTTTTTAAACGGTGTAACAATTAAATTTTAATTGTTCTGACTGATAGTTTAATTATTTTGCTGAATATATGCTAACTTCGATTACAGTCAAAGTAAAGTAAACTTTGCCCAAATAGTTTTAACAATATTGAAAATTTGTCTTGATGAAAAAGCATAATAAATAAAGTTAAAAGAAAAACTGTATCATGATAAAAGAAAATGTCTCCGATATAATATTTTTAGAGAAAATAAATAAATCTTTAAACTTCTTTAAAAATTAAAAAAAAAAAATGCATCTTTCGATTTCTCAATCTATTATTTCTAATGTATAAAATTATTTCTAATGTTATTTCAAGTGTATATATCACTATTAAAATAGTACTTTGATTTCAGTTTAGAATTTCATGTATTTGTGAATAAAAGGTAATAATGACTTTGCAATCTTTCAATTTTCTGTACAAACTATTTTGTAATAATAGACAAATATTAGTATTAGTTTTTATTTATACTTTGGCAGCCATTAGCATTTTTTAGAGTAATATTCAGTATCCCAATTAAAAACTAATAATTATTGATTTTTTGTATTTAAATTGTAAAACTATTACATTTAATTATTAATATTCCTGTCCAAAGATAGCATTTAAAACCATTTGTTAACTTTTAGAATACATGAACTGAGTATGGTAAAGTAATACTTTTTAAATAACGAAATCTTGTAATTTTCATAAATATGGTTTATACAAACACAATAATGTGTTGGTTAAAGTTAAGTGCATCATAATTACTGTATTACAAAATTATAATATTTTCTGGTGAATCTCTGAAGAATAATGCATTAGCATTATTTTGCTGTATTTGTTTAGATGCTATCTTTGTTTTGAGAAAATAAATATATTAAATGTCTTTAGTTTGGACAAAAAGTCACGCAAAATGCAAATATTAGAAATAAACTCAGAACAAAAATAACTTCTGTGTCAGTAATGCGCTTTCTTGTAGGGAAAGTATTAAGGTATTGAGTTTCGAAATTGGAAAAAAATAAATAATAAATAAACATTTGTCATTTTTTCCGATCATAATGATAAGAGCGTATAAGTAAATATAAGAGTTATATTAAGTATTTAAACATCACAATTTATTGAAATTGGGTTAATTCCTCTTACAGAACAACATTTCTTCAATATTAATCAATGATTGTAATCTATTTGAAGCTCCGATATACCTTTCTTCGCATGTTAACTTGGTTGCATAAGGTGCCTTTTACAGGATTTGAGCACGTACTGTTTTCAAATCTGTGGAATATTTAATTGTAATATTGTTATCATTATATTCAAATCTGGTATTTTTAATAGATTAGTTATATAATTGTCGAAACTGGTTGTTTAGGTTGTCTATCTTGGATGAATTATTAGAATAAGACTTTGGTGAATTGTTTGTCTAAGCAATCCACAAATCATTTTAAATTGTTGCAGGCACTCAAAATATTTTATAAGTGTTTTATTTTATAAAAATGCAAATGCTATGCATTCTAAATATCAATATTATATTTACACTCAGATTAGTAATAGCATTTTGTAATTTATATTTTTAAACTTACCTCTTCAATAAATTCTTTTTAAATCAAATTAAAGTAGCTGATTAATCATGAAACTAATAAGTCCATGATTATAAAAACATCTTCACAGAATAACTAGTATATTGTACTAAATAACTGTACTAAAATAATATACACACTATACTAGAATATTCTTCATTATCAGAAAGAAAGAAATATTGTATATTTATGAAGAGTTTTGTATTTCAAAATAATCTTTAAATCAAATGAAGAGGTGCAAGTTTCTTAAAATGTGAATCATTGAAAACAGTTTATTAAAGCTTTTTCTAAGCAATTAAATTTGTATTTGAAAAAACCCCCATAAATTACGTTATTCTGTTATTATTTATCTAGTTGATGCCTTTATATTAATAACTTGAAAAATCCAATCTTATAAATCATGGGATTATATAGAATAATATTTTGATTTTATTTCGAAAAATATTAAAAAATACCAACTCTGGGATTTTGAAAAATTAAGATTTTTTTTCGGTTTATTCACTATTAATTATAATTATTTTCCATTTTGGGGAAAAATTAAAGTAATAAAATGTCCTCCTTTGATTTATCTGATTAATCTAATTGATATTTATTTGAACGAATATAACCAACTTTCATAAAAGTGTTACGAATTACGAATACTTAGAATTAAATTTGGATTCTAACTTTAAAAACCAATATTACATTCTATAATCCTTTTACCTGTAACGATCTAAAATGAAATGTAAAAATTCAATTATGGGCTTCACAACATCTAATTTATTTTGAAATACCGTTTTTTAAATTGAAAGATTTACTAAAAGTGAAATATATGATTAACTGATAGTTAAAATTTTTTGGACATTACTACTGTGCCCAAAAAGTAAAATCAATTATTTTTTTTTTTCAAAAACTCCTTATTTATTCTTCCAAATTTATTTCATCGCCTTCAAAGTAATCCCCCTCCGAACACGATGCATTTATGCCATATTTTTTTCCATTCCTCAATGCATGCTAAAAAGTCATCGGCAGGGATGATCTTCAAAGCTCGCGGCGATTCACGTTGAATCTCTTCAATCAACTCAAAACTGTGTCTCCTGAGTGGTCTTTTGAGCTTAGGGAATAGCCAAGAGTTGCACGGAGTGAATACGGTGGTTGCGGAGCGATATGGGTTTCATTTTTGGCGAAAAAGTCATGAAGAATCAATGCAGGGTGAGCTGGCGCATTCAGTGTATTCAATACCACTACTACTACTACACCACACCACATCACTGTGCCTAGAGCTGAGTTGCTCCCTATACAGTTTGGGAATGATGCGGGTGAAAGGAAAGGACGCACGATGGAGGCGGGAAAATTTTGCATAATTCACTTTTGGAGGTACAGAAGCTGAACAATGGGGAAAATTCATACAAGAACTGAACTAAATGTCAAAAATTTAAAAAATTGAAGAAGAATTAATATGAAATGCGAAAAATATAAAAACGTGAGGTAAGAGATTTTAGAGACAAAAATTAAAAGCAATATGATACAATAAGCCTACTTTTCATATGAGAGTGTATTCAATACCATTCGACGTTTGACGCCTTTGAGGCCCAAAATGGAATTGGCTCATCCTTTTGAAATTCCTTCGTCAGCAGCAAGATCTCTAATTGCCAAGCGACGGTTTGCAAGCACAAAGCCTGCTGTGAACTGTTTATACCGCTTGTAAACATTTCTTCCGATTTAGAATGCTCACATAATGTCATCTGCAACGTTCTATACGTTTCCACAAACATACGGTTACGCGTTTCCTTCTTTGCTCAATGAATTCAGACATTTCAAAAATCGCCGGAATCAGTTTTAGCCTCTCACAAAGCCAAGCGTAACTCAAACACTAATGAATATTTTGACGTCAAATTTCCCACAGATGTCAAGGACAGTGCAAGCAACCTAAAAAAAAAAAAAAATTGAAAATCCATATGCCCCGGGAATTTTAAATTGACAATTGTTCCTACTTTTCATTTTTCGGATACCTTAGTAGAATAATATTTTACTTTTATTTAAATTTAAAAAAAAAAAAAAAGTTTTGTGATTTTGAAAATTAAAAGTGTTTTTCAATCTATTCTCAATTACTTATAAATGAATTAATGACTCTCCATTTGAAAGTGAAAAAAATAATGTTATTGTAATTTTTCAAATATTTGTTTGAAATTCTTCTTAATCTATGTTTAAGTTTTGAAAAATAATCAGATTATTGAAGTAAAAATATAATTAAAGTGAATCGTTGTTTTGAAGTAATGCAATTTACGACGCAATTTTTGCAATTTTTGACGACCTTTAAATGTTAAATATCCACAAGAATTTCCATTCAAATATCTCAAGAACATCAAATGTTTCTCTATTACCAAAGGCAAAACGATGAGATAATTTAAGTGAAATGAGAAGAATTAAATAAACAACAGATATAATCCCAATAGGATTGGAATGAGATGCATGCAATACAGTTAAAGAATAGGCGACCTTTATATGTTAAATACTTTGCAAGTCAACTCTTACTAATTCAACACAAAAGTTAAACATCTTCCTATTTAAGTAACGCATATAAAAAAAGGAAAAGATTTTAAAGGGAAGACGATATGATCTCAGATAGAGCATATTTAGTCTTAATAGGACTGAATGAGACGCGTTTCAGATATTAGATGCTGTTGGGGATTAGGTGGCCTTCAAGACAAGCGCAAATTTCTTACAAGTTACAATTGTTTTTTTCGTAATTTTCAGCAAAGGACTTTGAGCTTGAAACAGCTATTTAAACTAGGTTCATTTCTAGTATTAGTTAAAACATGTGTGATGTTTAGAAGAAATTGTTAATAAAGTAACTTCAATTTGAAAAATGATCTTAAAATTAATATATTTAATGATATCATATTGTGATTATTAATAGAAAATAATAATATGTAATTATATTAATTATAAAGTGTTGATTAAAAATTATATTGAGATTAATCTACAAAGATCGCCTAATTCTTATTTGAAAACGAAGGTCTTGCAGTTTTCTACATATAGTTTTATCAGAAGAACATGCGTTGCTGAATATATTAATGTATTTCGCAAATTTATTGTTCTGTTTGTCGTTTAGGCCACTAAGTGGGTTAGTACATGTTGTCATATTTTGTATAAAACCATTTATTGAAATATAATTTTTATTATCACTCTTTTTCATCATATGCTTATAATTAAAAATTACAATGAAATTACAAAATCTATTTCCATCATAAAGCATGCTCTTTTATAAGCAACAAAAGATCAGTTTCTTTTCAGAATTTTCGGGAGGACAGGACTTATATTCGTGTCTTGCAAAGAAAGAAAATACCTAAGCAGTTAGTTCTGTAGGTTAAGGTAAATGCTGATATTGAGTCAGTTAAAATATTTAAGCTACTATATCTAATCGATGAGAAATTCAGATTTGACATAATGAAAACAGTTGGGCGCATTATTGATTTAATTTATGTCGATGCTTATGGTGAGCTAATCTATCATGAAACTAAAAATATTTTTAAAAACTGAGTTAAATTTCTTGATTATGTGAAATGAGACAGCAGTAAAGTAAAAACCAAACAAAATGGGTTTTTTTGTATATCCGAAAATATCCATTAACAAAGTGATGTTTACAAAATAATTCAGTTTGTATATTTGTTCATATGGTAAGTAAAAAAAATTGTTATGTAGATCACGAATTTCTTGAAGAAAACAAGAGCAAATGCAATAATCACATGTTAACGCATTTAAAAATGTGTAGCGCAATCAACTAATTATATTTATACAAATATATATATATATATATATATATTCCAAATATATTAATATGTCAATATATATGATAGAAGATAAAAATTTGAAAAAATATAACTTTCCTGCAACTGTTATTTAGTTTGAAAATATTTTCAGAAATATTTATGTTGCTTTTTCCAATATCAATCACTTGACTAAAGTCATTCGCCACTACAACAGCAGACATATATAACGGATTCAATATCATCTAGAACGAAATGCAAAATTTAAGAAATTTATATCTTCTACACTGTATTCCACCTTCTACACTATGCCGCCACAATTTGGAATAAAAAGGCTGAATTTTATCGCCTGAGGAGTTTAAAAATGATCGCCTTCTCTCTTCCTTAAGGCGAAAAAAATAAATAAATAATAATAAAACCCCTGTCTACGGATTTATGGTTTAAATCCACAGTGTAGATACCTCACATTTCTGTATGGCTTTATTTATCTGTTTGAAAATTAAAATATCATTTATAAAATCCATTTAGAATTCCGAAGTGCTGTGCAACAAGTTGCTGAATCCATTTTTTTATCAAATATATAAAAATGCCATATTATATCGAGGACCATAAATATTAGTAATCTATAATATAAAAAGAATTTATAATTAAATTAAAATAAAATATAATACGCTGGAGTGATGTACAGTTTACCCATAAAATTTAGAATTTAATGTAATATCAAAACGCACAACAGCAGTCTTAAAAAAATAAATAAATAAAAATTAAAAAAAAAAAAAAATAATAAATTAGAATTCCAAAGATATTCTTTTCTTGAAAAATCTTTTCAGTTTGAAATAAAATTATCTTTTCTTTCACCTGACAGTCTTTTATAACGATTATGCATTATTGAATAATATAATTATTGCCTCGTGAATGAAATATAAATAAATATTATGCTCAAAAACCCCGTGAAAGAAATTTTTCAAAAAAATACAGATGTTAGTAAAAACTTCAAAAATCGAAAGAGTTCAAAGAAGCCATGGACCCAGTTCCCAATAAAATACCTATAATTTTTTGGATAACAAAAAGGTTTAATTTATTTTATTGCATCAACTTTCATATATGAAAACGAGCCTTTTTGTTTCAGCAATTCATAATTACAAACTCAGCAGCGTTTTCATTTTTTTTTTTGTTTATATAAATAAGTAAACGGCGAAATAAACCTGAGAAATTGTAATGAAGTTCAACAGGATGACATAGAAAAATAAATCTTACGATTTTTAAGACTAATGATATATTAATTTTTATAAGCTTGGTCACTTATTACAATTCAGTAAGAATATCGGAACAAGAGCCACATAAAAAAAAAAAATATTCATATTTCTTGTTTAAAAATCCGTACCATAAATTTCATTAGGGTAGAATATTTTAATTACTTACATAAGGTAGAAAAAATATACCAAATAAGCAATGGAAAAAAACAACACTAATTTATTTCAGAAATGGAAAAGACTTATTACCATAAATAAATTAGTGCTTGAAAAAGCAGCTAAAATACATAATTTTAATGCTCATTCTGATTTGGAATTATTCAATTTAAGGTTAAAATAAATATAACTATATTAAATGAATAGTCATTTTACATTTCTTGAAAAGCTAGATATTATATTGTGGTTAGATATTATAACCATTTTTGTGAGATGCGTTTACATAAAACATTAAGAAACATAGATTTATCTTTAATTTCTTAAAGTTCAATATAATATTCTAGATTTATTTTAATCAGAAACCTTGTAGTAATAACTATATGAAACATATTTGACATTTTGTGAAAAATAATATTCAACCATAAAAATATACATCAACATAAAGAATTGATAAATGTATAGGCTAATATGATGTGTAATGACTGCCTTTATTTCCATTGGTAATACTTGCAGCTATGGCACAAGAGGGAGAAAAGTTTCATTTGCAGGCGTACTCTGCTAAATACCTTGCTTTTAGAAATGAAAATATTTGTTTGTGAATATTATAGTGTGTGTAAAACGTGTCATTTCGAATATCAGGCCTCATGGATGGGGAATTTGTCGAATTTTCTCTCATACTACACTTAGGAGCAGCAGATTATCTCGATGACAAAAGTTTACGCCCTCGCAATCATACCCTAAAGGTAGACTATTTGCGGTATACATTCATTGAACATGAGGTTAACTATGTAAAAGTAAAAAATGCCATACAGGTTCAATAGAGCGTAAGTTTGAATTTATTACGAAAATAATCTTTTACTATTTTCTGAAACTGCAATCGGTCATCAGTTTGAAGAGTATGGTATAGTATTTAAAAAAAAAACCTTGCTTGAAATCATAATCCTGGCTCAGTTTGCTTTAAGTGGGGTGGGTGTATGCATTACCCTTCCTCATTATTCAAACTTTTTTTAACAAGTGCGACGCTCAAACAGGGTGCTAATTAGACTCGTACTAATATTGACGTAACTGCTAATTTAATTATGTTGATGCAATTAGCTGTCAATTTCAGTTAATGAAAAGAATAATTAATAGTTAATATTCGACCTCATAATAGTAATCGTCATCGAAGTTCGATGGCGTTATGTGGAGAGCCATTACAGCACCGATTGAATTTCACTCTTTGGACCGAAAGAGATTGATATTGTGGTTGAATTAATAGTGTTTCACTGCCTCTGCGCTGGATGGCGTTAGAAGTAGCGGTAATTTTAGCTTTGCACAATTGAGCGAATGGCTTGAAAAGTTGGCATAACATCGAAAACAAAATTTAGATGTTTGAATTTTTTTGTTTATTTCTTGAAATGCTCGAAATTTCTACACCTCTTGGAAAAGGTTTTGGGTGGAATAGTTTCCTCGTTTACACATTCCAAAAATCTACAAATGTATGATGACACACTCATTCATCATAAGAAGACTTTGTAATGATGACGTAGTTTTCAAGGTTAAGAACTTGTAAGAAATAGTTTTTATTTCATGGATTTTTATCCTCTAGTTCATTATTTGAAATTTTTGCACAGCATTTTTTAGTTTATTTTATTTTTTTTCAGAAAACACTGATGAAATGGAAAGGAGAAAATTAATTTACTCACATTTAACATTATTTTTTATATATTTCTTGAAATGCTTTAAATTTCTACACCCCCTTACATTTGAATTTTTGGGGGGGTGCAATACTTCTCTCCGTTGCACACTCTGAACAATCTACAAATGTATGAGGTCACACTTGTACTTGTCAGAAGACATTTGTAATGATGTGCTAACAATGTATAAGATACAATTTTTATTTCTTGGTTGAAAACCTGTAGTTCAGTAATTAATAATAAACACATTTTATAAATTTAGTCTAGTCGAGGAAATACTGTTTAACAGTTTTAGTTGTTAACAACATTTTTAGTTGTTTAACAACAGCTGTTTATTTCTAAATCATACATTTATTCTTCTATTTTTCTATGATATTTTATTTTTTGTAGTTTATTTTAAATTATTTACGAAAATTAAATATGGAATACCTAAAATATATTTTTGAGTTTTCCAGTTGTTTACAAAGATGCTATTTTAATTGAAAATAAAATTATATTTCTCCTACTTATTAAATAGTTTAAAAAAAAAAATCATAATTAATGATAAGAATCTAATCAACAATTTTTATAAGAGTTAAAATACATGTTATTCAAAAATAATAATAAATTAATTTATTTAACGACATATATAATTCCTTTCGGAACTGAAAATCAAAAGTTTTTACATTTATTTGTCATAATTTTAGGATTTATTAATTTAATAGGCCATAATTATATATATATATTGATTTATTTAAATATTTATTTTTATATTAAATGCTTATCATTCAAGTAAAATTATACAATTCATGCGATTAATAATATAATTTTGTATAGCCTAATATAATCAAATCTATATATTTTTCATCAAGTAATTAATTATATTGACGCAAAAATGAATAATTGCAGTAAATAAGCTCTGAACTACAAACAATATTTAATATTATTTCAAGGGTTATTTATTTGATAGAATATATTTGTTTCAAAGTTGGCTTATTTTTATATAGATATCACAAAATTTTTTTTTTTTCATGAAATAATTATCTCCGGCATGCAATTAAAAGCAAACAGTTTTGATTACAAAAAATTATTTGCAAATTATTGTTAAATATAAGCAATAGTTTATAAATAATTACTGCATTTAAACTCAATTTACAAATAATTGTGGTATTAAGTGCTTTGTTTAGAAAAAGAAATATTTTAAAACATTCACATGAAAATAAAACAGAAAATAATTTTTAATTTATTTAATAACCTTTATGCCTCTGTGTTTAAAATATTGCTGTTTCTGGAAATCAGGTGAGTATGAAAGAAACATAAATTCTTGAAGATGGGAAATGCATGGCAATGCACATTTAACCTTTTCCGGAATGTTAAATAAAGAGAAAATGATATGTCATCATCCTTTCATGTTTCATTGCGTTTTATTCGCTTGTAAAAGACTGGTGATGAAAGGTCTCCTCAAGAAGGCACACATTAGAAACCTTGTATTTAATTGCCTTACTACTAACGGTTTCTACGCCAAGAACTATAAATCACTGTGTCTAAATAACAGGATATTATCAAGTTTCCCATTTTCAACCTCAATTACTTGAATAATTAATTTCTATGTGTCAAACTAGTAAACAAACCAGAAGGGTTCTTACCTTCGTAATAGGTAATTGTTAGCAAAGTAAGGAATCATAACAAAAATCCGTAGGGTATTATTAAAATAATTATTAATGGTAATAAAACTTTTAAACGCTCATAAAACATTTGTTATTCTTATTTTTGAATTTGTTATAATTTAAAAATTAAAGGACAGACGCATAGTATATATCGTCCGTATTAGATACGATGGAAAATTCTAGTGTTTAAAGCAATGGGTTTGTTAACTATGTTGCTTAATGCTGGGCGAAATATAATTATCCTATTAGCTGACATTTTAATAAAATATGTCAATTAAACATCTGAGAGCATAATTATTTGATAAAACAATTATTAAAATTAAAGTTTATAATAACCACTACAAATAATAAGAAACACTCAGTAATTAAATGCCAAAGAAACGTTGAGAAAAGAAATCAGGTTCGAATTCCACTGATGGCATCTGTTGCAGTGACCGTTTTCAGAAATTAAACGACTCTAGAGAGAGTTAGATAAGAAGCGTCTCGCATCGACAGTGAGGCTGACTGATAAGAGTTGTTTTTTTTTTTTTTTGTCAATCCTAGATGCCTCCCTATTCAAAATTTGATTGGCAAAAATGAGCGGATTTAACGTTACTTAGTAATAAGCATAAAAAGGGGGAAATTTATTTTCAATGACAATATTGATAAAAATTTGCGATGAAAATTCTCAAGAATGACTTTGCAGATTGCACTATTTTCTTACACCCCCTTCCCTACAAAAAAAAAGGGACACAACGACCGATAGATTTACGCCGAATGGTTGGTGAGTTTTGAATCACTTTTGAAAATAAGAGAAGATAAAAGTTATATTGCAACATGAATTGGAAAAAAAGTTAACAACAATTTGAAGCAATACGTTCCTGTGAACAATGAAATTATTGCTTGTTACAATGAATTAGAAAAGAACCATGAAATAAATGGGTATTGTTTCGGGGAAGCTTGATTTTTCATGTCCTTTATTACTTTGAATTTCCTTTAAATTTCTTTCAAGATGTATATTTTAAAATTACTTTCACGAGATTTTTTTTAAATTTCGTTCAATAGCAATTTTTCAAAAATTTCTTTGACGAAACAAGTTTCAAAAAAAAAAAAATCTCTTTCTAGTTTATTAAACACTATATGTATTAACAAAACAATTGAGTAATTCCAAATAATAAAAAAAAATGTATATTGGAAAATAAAATTTTTTTTTAAAAATGAAAATCAGACATTTGAAGGAAAGAAAATCATTTTGAATTCTATTGTTTTTATTTTTTAAGATTGTTTTATGTTCTTATATTAAATTACAACTTTTGCGGATAAATATATATATCGGCCCATCAGTTTGCTTTTTATATATTATTTTTCTTAATTTTTGTTAATAGGCTTTGCCAAATTTGCTGACTTTTTCATCAGCATAGAGATTTATTTTTCTCAGTACTTTTCCTATTATATTTATGAAAAACTGGAAGAGAATACGAATATTGAAGCTTTTATTTGAAAATGACGTTAGCAAAGCTATTTGAGTAAACTGCAAGAAAATTGATTTAAACTGTCATCATGATACATTTCCGCAGTCTATCATCGTCTGTTTTCAGACAGAATAAAAGTATCCTTTTCAAAAGGAAAATTCCGAAAGGCAACCCTCTTTTAAAAAGATGTGAAATCGCTTAAATGCCGAGGTATGACGAAGGAAATAACCCTGGGGAAATTCAGCTGAAACACTGGCAAAATTCGTCATTTCGAAAGAACTGAGGAGTGTAGGAAACAATCACCATAACTCGAGGAAACCTCTTAGAAATAAATTTGTTTCGATGTGCCGCTTGCATTAGTCAGACTACATTCCATTGGGCATAATTTACAGTCTCGTTCCTTAAAATGAAAGTAAATGGTGAAAAAGAAATGCATCAAATAAATGAAGCAAAATTTACTTATTTGCAGGTGCTGCTTCCCAAAAGTACATTTTGCTCCATTTATTTGATGAAGGTAATTTGAAATTTGTTTATTTTTCTTACTCATTCGTTTGGAGTAATTTAGATTATGGAATAATTTATATTAAACACATTATTCTACCCAGGAAACATTTCTGACTCTCTGCATTGTAATGTGATTCCAGATCGTATAAGTGTACACTAATTGTCCTTGTTACTTGTAAATATGGTACTGAGATACCCTGTATGCATTTATTAAAATTTCATTTGTAAAACTTTTTATTGCGAGAACAGCTAATGGTTAGTTGTGAGAAAGGTACTCAATCGATAGAAATGTGTTTCGCCTTTTTTTCATATACGGTTCTTAATAAGCCCAAAAAAGACTGTTGATAGCTACTGTGAATTTCTTTTCTTTCAATCACTGTAGAACCTCACTCCTATATTAATGTCAATGTGAATCCATCACAATTGTTATCTGATGATGATTCTACTTTCACGTTTGCGGGAAGTTATCTGACATGAAAGTTGTGTTTAAGTGAATTCGAGTGAATTGATCGAAATGAAAGGAATGCACTGAATGTCTACTTTGCTGATCTTAAATGTCAGAACTATATTTAAATAGAAATATTTAAAACTTCAATATTAGATTCCATTTCTCAGCAAAATCGGGTTTTTCCACCTCATGTTAATACATACAGATCTTACGCTGTATTCACTGTAGCAAACTAATCACTGTGTCAATCTAATTGCTATGTCAAAGTCAATACGAATTTACCACAAGTATTGTCTGGTAGAGATACTATTTTCAACGTTTGATGACCAGTTAGCAGACATAAATGTTATTTTGTAATTCAAGACATTTGAAATGAATTGATCGAAATGAAGAGGATTCACTGAAAGCCAACTTGTGATTAAGTATATGAAAGAACATTAATCATTCGATATTTTTTTGGCTGATCTTAAATGGCAGAACTATATTTAAGTAGAAATAATATAAAAACTTCAATATTAGATCCCATTTTTCAGCAAGATCGGAATTTCCACCACATGTCAATACATGTTAACGAGTTTTTAAATATCTTTTTTTCTGAATTTTTTAGATCGAATAACGATAGCCTAATTACCTCTCTAAGAATTTTTATGAGTCATATAAATCTTTAACATAACGCCTTTGAACCATTTACTTGGACTTCAATAAAAATCTTATAGAAATATTTAACTCAAAAATAACTCAATGAAGCAAAAAAAAATTGCATCATTACACGACTGAAAGTATTTTATTCTAAATAATTTGCTTTGTAAATATTATGGCATTAAACTACATATTTCACTCTCTTTAAACCTATGGTACAAAAATTATTTCCAAGACATAAGAAAATATTTAAAAAAATCATATTGCTTCAGATGTATATATTTTTATTTGCTGCAATTCATTACACGATGCCTAATTATTTTAGATATTATTAATTGCAAGAAAATTGAAAGGTTAAAAAAAAGAACTTATTTTTAAACTTTTTTTAGTATTATCTTTTTTTGTAAGTTACAGAGAATTCTTTTTTGCATGCATATGTTGTTCAGCAAAGAGTAAATGTTACTTAGTTTTTATTTCAGCGAAAGATCAATTATTGAAATTCAAATAAAACTCAGCAATTGTTTGATGTCAAATTATTTATTGCTATAATATGCATAAGAACTTAATCACCGTCTTTTTAAAATGTGGAACAAACCTGAAAATGCCTATTATTATCATAAAATATTTTTCATTTTATTTCATTCAGTCGAACTGTATTTAAAGTTTTGTTAATATGCTTTACTTTTCATGTACAAGGAATACAATTCAATAAAATTATTTTTTTGCTTCAAAAAATTATATGCCAGAATAGATATATCATTTCACAAGATCAATAAAAAATGATCACGCATATGCGTATGCTTTATACGCCTTGATGCATTTAGTAAAATCTGTTGAGTTTTAACAACTTATTTTTCCCATGATGCATTTGATGGGAAGCAGTCTGTTGAATAATCATTGCTGTCTTAAAGAATATCTGCAATAAATCACTCTTTATTCTTCTACATCTTATGCATTATATAACATTTATTGTTCGGTGAATCTTTTGAAATTTATATCAAATTAACGTTCAGAAATTACTTTTGCATCAGAGAATTGTAAATATTTTTGAAGGATACAAATTATAAGGATTTACTAGCTAAACGTCTGGGAATTGTCAAAGACATAATTTAAAAGTTAAAACTGTTAACTATTATTGATTGCTTGGCCTCAGAAATAAAATTTAATTTTGCTTACAATAAACTAAATTTCCATTACATTGGCATTTGAAAACCTAATCTTCATTTTACATTCTTTTTGTGCAAACTGAATCTAATTTATCTCAACAACTTACTCTTCGAGCATACGGAATTCTTTATTTAAATCACTTGCTTAGAACAACAGTTCTAACATCAATACTCATTAAGTTCAACTCCACTTTTTGGCATTAAATACGCATAAGCACACACAATCAACTGAAAGCTTTAGTTTCCTTTCAAAATGTCTCGAAATCTTATTTCAGTATTGTAATCCATTTGAGAATTTACCTATTTCGGAAGATTCTTTGATAGAAGATAATGGAAGATAGTTAATTTAATTACTATAATAAACTGGAATTCAGTTTATTATTCGGACCTTTGAAAGTTTTTTTAATGGTAATTCTCTTAGTAAGAACGAAGTATCAAAGCATTGAATTGTTGCAAACTGAGATAGACACTGTTATACAGCAGTTCGAAATGGATTGTGAAGTTAACTAGAGAAATAATTAATTTACGTATTTACAATTGGAATGTATAATATTGGTATTAAGTTTTAATTCTCTTGTAATATGATTATTTCTTAATTCTTAGTTAGTGAGTGCAAAATAATATTAAGAATTGAAATTAAAAAAATGTTCTTAAATGAGATTCAGATACATTAGCGTTAATACTTCGGAGAAACAGAAAAATAAATGTTGCCATTAGGATAATTTTTTTAAATAAAAAATATATTTCTATTTGTGAAAATATATTTTTTAAATGATAAAGATACGATTACAGCATTAATAGGGCTGAAATATCAAATCTTCAAATTTCACTTTCACGTAATTTTTTGTAATGTGCATATATATAGTATTTGTTTCGCTATCACTATCACACTTGGTATAAAAATCAGGGAGTGAAACATTTTATTAATAACTGTAATAATTTTAATAATAATAACTAGAATAATTTTAATAATTAATATAACTAGAATAATAGAAAATTTTTAAAGTGCAATAATCTTTTATAGTTCTTATATGTATAATTTTCATAATGCAACTTAAGAAAACAATTTACATTTAACATTAATTAATGAGGATTATACTATTGTAAAATGAGTTGATTTACAAGATTTCTGTTTGGTATATAATAATACTTTTAAGTTTAAATATAAAGAATCGTTTGAAAATCTGTAGATACGATTGTTATTATTACTTAAGAATACTTAAATAGGAATGTAATAAAAATAGAAATGTTATTAGAATATTTATATAAAGTAATAATTTTAGCTTTATTCAGCACAATAGTTCGTTTTAGCGATTCTTCACTTTGATTAGTTACAGCATATGCATGAAAAGTTTTACTTTTATGTCTTTTTTCCGTCCTATTGACTTCTTTTCGTTAAATGAAAGTTCACGGTAATTTATTTTGGCATTAAAATCGGCATGAATAAAACTCTACAAAATTTCTGTACTTTTATTGTAAGAATCAATCACAGTTAACAATATTAAAACACTAGACTACTATACTAAAAATATATATTAAAGTAAAATTCATATAAATTACACTACACTAAAACCATAAGAAATGCCTATGCCTATGGTGCACCAAATTTATTTGGTTTCTTCTTTGTCTTTATATTCCTACTGATATAAACAAGATCCAGTCAGAATCGATACCAACTACGGAATTTTATGCCGTTTCCAGGGAGAGCGCATGGTTTTCTTTGCCTTTCGACTGCTGTATAACAAGCACATTATCTTGTCAGCAAACACGCTTAGTAAGGATTTATCAGCACGGTCATATATCACCAATGCTGCAAATTGCTGCATTTCGGTCAGTGAGTCAACTTCTACTGAAAGATTAAGTTTGGTGCATCGAACGCATATCATTGATTTTTGTTGAGAATCACAGTGGCTGAATTAAATTTACGTTGTTCATAATGGCGTTGTAACGCTTAGTTTAATGGCTTACAGATTTCATGTATTTCGTTGATGAATAGAAAATGTTAAACTTTCAAATGCGCAAGGCGGAAAAATAGTTTTTTTAAAATTTCTTTGCTTTATATACATTTTTTCTTCAAATATTTTTAGTTGTATTACTTAGTTTATACTTAGGTGGATTTTAATTTGAAGAAAATCATTCATTTTATTTATAATATTTTTTTTCAATGCTAGGCAAACAATGAATTCAAGCCTGTTTGGATACACGTAATGTAGAAAGGAATTTTAATTGTATCATATAGAAGAATATTGAACAGGAACAAGGCAAATGGTCAATTTAAAAGTCTTAATTCTGTCATTTACAATCAAATTAACAATCAGTAATTTTAAGGTGTACACTTATACCCCGATTTAACCGGTATTGATTTTACACGATTTTTACTTTTACACAGTTTTTAAAATCTGGTTTAAATTATGCAGTCATTTTTTTTTTAATTAAATTCGTTTGGTAAAATAGGCGTTTATATTTTTAGTCATTTTTTATATTTCTAATCTAAATTCTCTTTATTCCAATCTAAAAATGAGGGTTTCCCATTTTACAGCAATATATATATGCATAATCAAACTTTGTGTTCATTTAATTAAGTACAGTAAATTTTAGCTGCAGAAATATGTACATCATTGTATTTTTCTATTCAGAATTTTTGAAAACTTCTTATTTATTGGTTAGTGAAAACCAATTATAGCTTTTGTAGTATTTTTATAATTTTATTAAAATTTAAGGATTTTAACATGTCAAAAGAAAAATATATCTTCAGAAAGAAAAATTAATATTTTAGAGCATCTACATAAAGAATAACATATGTTGATAAATTTTAGTCCATGAATGAAGCCAGTATAAGAACAATAAAAAAATGAAAACTTCATTAGAAAAAGTGTAGCAGCTGGTTGTTATACGAGTATGAGCACAGCTTCATACGTAAGATGGAAAATATGGTAAAGACATTAAAGATATGGCTGGATTACACCATTTAAAAGATAATTCTAATTGATACATATACAATTAAAAAAAATGCTTTGGAGATTTATAAAAATGTAGTTAGTTTCCTTTTACGTTCAAATTAATGATTTAAGTTTGTTTACGATTTATATCGATTATCTTCCATGTAAATTGATGGATATATATGTATTTAAAATTACTGTTGGTTGTTTTTATATTGATTTGAATTAAGAGCAAATGTTAAAGTGCATAAATTGGTTTAATTAACCTTAACTATAAGACAGCATAGGTATCTTAAATATGTATGGATGAATAAATTTAATTAGGCCTTTGCATGTAAGCAATCATTAAAAATCTAATATCTATAATCAGGAAAAATACATAAATAGAAACTTTTGATATGTAATAATTAATAATTTATATTAATTTAAGAATTTATTAAAATTATAATAACTTTAAAATTGTTATAAATTCGCGAATATGATGATAAACAATGGTTTTGTAGCGTAGTTAATTATATTATAAATCCTCTTCTATCGAAATATATCATTCAACATTTTTTTTTAATTTTCTAGTTAAATGCTATCGGTATTAGACTGTTTATTATTATTTTATTATAAAATTACATCATATCACTCGTTAATTTGATAAATAGAATATAGGATTTTAGTTTTATTGGTGAAGAATCGAAAATTTTCAATATACATTCTAAAGCAAATGAGATTGAAAATGATGATTCGTATCTTGTCAATTAAAAAAAAAATGCTTTTTTTTTTAATATTCTTTTTATTTGTGTTATGTAAAATAAAAATGTATTCAAAATAAAAATTTACAAAAGACGGTTTACAACCGATACAATAGCTTCTTGTAGAGTATTTTTTTAAAAAAATTAATAGTTTAAAAAACTAAAAAACACGCTTTTAGAGTGAATCAATCTAAAAAGTAAAAAATAATTGTTAACATAAGAATAAAATGACTGACGAGAAAATGAATGTCACTGTTCTAAAAGCGCGAGGTGCTCGATATCAATGGTTATAATTTTTCACTAGTTTCATTCCGAAATGCAGAGTTAGTTTAAAAATGTCATACAAAGCACCCCACGCTTTTTTAGAACAGTGACATTCATTTTCTCGTCAGTCATTTTATTCTTATGTTAACAATTATTTTTCACTTTTTAGATTGATTCACTCTAAAAGCGTGTTTTAGTTTTTTAAACTATTAATTTATTTTTACTTTTTTGTTTGATTAACTCTAAAAGCGTCTTTTTTAGTATTTTTAAACTATAATATTTAAATGAGGTCCCGGTACGGAGGAGTGGAACTATAGTTCTTACAATAATGTAATTGTGAGTAAAACAAAGGCTAAATGCGAATAGTCCGTTGTGCCACTGTCCCACGTAGGTTTGGATGTCTTTACTGAATACTTTCATTCTACATGGGTTAAATTGCTCTTCATAAGTTAAAAAAAAAATCTCTAATCCTGGCGATCCTAATCATGATGAGATAATAAACTTATCAAACTATTTTAGTGTCGTCGGTCCTTGATAAGTCTACAACGTTTCAATTAAATCTGATCGCTTAAAGTAGGGCAAAATCGAGCCCAAAGAGTCAGTTACAAACAAATAAACATACAGGTGAAACTAATATAAAAAGCGTATTAAAAAGAATCAACTGTTCTCTTTCTGAAAGATGCATGTAAATGTTTTTTGCAGCTTAAATAGTTTATATGAGGAGAAACAGATCTCCAGGGGAAAAAGTCAGTTACATACATACAAACATACATACAGGTGAAACTAATAAAAGCGTATTAATTAAACATGAATTGCATGATTTAAAATATTTGACATCATGCTCTTTGCCACAAAATATTGAATTTGAACACTAATATTATAATGTTTTGAAAACGAGAAATCTATTATATCGAAAAATGAATACTAGTGCTAACTCAATTTTATTCAAGAAGAAATTTATTTTAGAGAATTCTGATAAAATAAGATTTTCATCAAAAATATTATTCAAGGGAAAAATTTGGTATTACACTCAAAAACATTATCAAATTAAAATATCAATTAGCAAAAATAATTTTTTTCATTTAAATTTTTAGTTCAATTAATACTCTAATTCAATTAATATTCTAATACCTAATTCATATTTTCAAAAGTTCTAAGTGAAAATTTCAGTAATATTTATTCCTACGAAAACGAAAAGTAGTAATAAAGTAAATATTTTAATAATAAAAAAAAACTAAAGTACACCATAAAATTGAAATATTTACTTAGTTGATTGAATATTATAGTTTGAATAATATATTTCAGCACAAAAAAATTGAAAAAGGAAATATAAAAATTGTTGATATACGAAAATAGAAAATATTAGAAGATTAAAATATAAAAGATAAATATTTTTAGAAATTCAAAATGAATTTTCGAGAAATCCCAAAATCTTTAGAGAGGAATATTATTACAATATGCAAGGAAAGAAAGCACTTTCATATCCAATAGCATAATAAAAAAATAAAAAATAATAAATAGACATTAATCAAAAATACGTATACTTTTTAAATAAAATTTAATAAGCTCCTTGATTGATCGAAAACAAGAATTAATAAACTAGATAATTGTGTATGTTAATTCTAAATTCGGTATTTATTTAAAAAAGGATTTGCTTTTATTTTTATTATAAGCATCAGTTTTAAATTTAATTATCAAATTAAATTAACTGTAAAGAATTGAACTATAAATTGTTTCCATGCACAACAAATCTGAACAACATTTAAATAATTCTTCTTTTGAAAAATGTTTTGCAAATAAATTATATATATATATATATATATATATATATATATAATCAACTTGATAAAAACTTTTGTATAGAGATATATAACTTAAAACAATTTATTCTATCTATGTTATTTCAATTGTTCTTTTGTGACTATTTCTTAAAAAATTTCAAAACTTCTGTAAGATAGTTTATAATCTACGAATTAAATTTGTTTTGTACAATGTTTTAACAAAAGTTTCATCTTTGACGAATAAGAAGATTGAGTAAGAATAAAGAAATAATTTTCAACAAATGAACCAGAAACTAAATTATTTGAAGTAATTAGAAACATTGTTATTCACTTTTCAGAAATTCCCAGAAATCCTCCCTTTGAAAATTTTTGGTTAACTGAATTAAATTTTTATAAATTAAACTATTTTATTTCTCGCTATTTTGAAAAAGATGTAACAATTAAATTTTAATTGTTCTAATTGATAGTTTGATTATCTTGTTGAATAAATGTTAACCTTAAGGACTATCAAAGTACAGTGCACTTTGTCCACAAAGCTCAACAATGTTGAATATTTGTCATGATAAAAGAATATAACAAGTAAAGATAAAGAAAAAAATTTCTCATGATAAACGAAAATGTTTGCGAATGTAATATACTTAAGGAAAATAAATAAATATTTTTAAACTTCTTTAATTATTAAAAAAAAAATGCATCTAAAATGTCTTAGTATTTCTTTCGATTTCTCCATCTATTATTTCTAGTGTATATATTTAAAAATCACTCTTAAAATAGTACTTTGATTTCAGTTTTGAATTTTATGAATTGGTGAATAAAATAACAATGGCGTTGTATTCTTTCTAATTATTTGTCCAAAATATTTTCAATAATCACCAAAAATTAGTATTTGTTTTATTATTTCTATTTTGACAACTATTAGAATTATTTATATTCAGTATCCCATTTAAAACTAATCATTATTGATTTTTGTATTTAAATTGTAAAAACATTGCATTTAATTATTAATATTCCTGTTTTGCTGCATGTTTTAAAACCATTTGTTATCTTTTA
Organism: Caerostris extrusa; assembly: GCA_021605095.1. Classification (NCBI taxonomy): domain Eukaryota; kingdom Metazoa; phylum Arthropoda; class Arachnida; order Araneae; family Araneidae; genus Caerostris; species Caerostris extrusa. The sequence continues at coordinate 32,884 of BPLR01000113.1, read as the reverse complement.
GAATAAATGAATTGAATATGATAAAGCGATACTTTTTAAATAACGAAATCTTGTTATTTCCATAAATATGATTTATACAAAAAACAGATAATATTTTGGTTAAAGTTAAGTACATCATAATTACTGTATTACAAGATTGCCATATTTGTTTGAGGGAATCTCTTAAGAATAATGCATTACCATTATTTTGGTGTATTTATTTAGATGTTATCTCAGTTTTGAGAATAATAAATATGTTATATGATTTTAGTTTGGAAAAAAGTCACGCAAAATGCAAATATTAGAAATAAACACAGAAAAAAACAACTTTTGTGTCAGCAATGCATTTTCTTGCAGGAAAGTATTAAGGCATTAAGTTTCGAAATTGTAAAACAAATAATGAATGAATAAACATTTGTCATTTTTCCAATTATAATGATAAGAGCGTATAAATAAAGATAAGAGCTACATAAAGAATTTAAACATCACATTTTTATTCAAATTGGGTTAATTCTTTTGTATGGAACAACAATATTTCTTCAACATTAATCAATGATTGTAATTTATTTGAAGTCTCCACTATACGTTTCTTTGTATGTATATTAGTTGTATAAATTGGCTTTTCAATGGAATTCAGCACGTACTGTTTACAAATACGTGGAATATTTAATTGCGATATTGTTATCGTTATATTCAATTATGGTATTTTTTAATGGAATTGTTATATGATTGTCTGAACAGACTCTTTGGTGTTTTTTCCATCTTGAATGAATTATTATAATACGACTTCGGTAAATGGGTTGTTTTAGCAATCCACACACTATTTTAAATTATTGCGGGAACTCAAAATATTTTATAAGTGTTATATTTTATAATAATCAAATGCTATGCATTATGAATATCGACATTATGTTTGCACTCAAATTTGACGTATTTGTAATTCGTATTTTTAGGGGTGTTCCTCTTCAATAGCTCTTTTGTAGCTGAATCCTAAAACTAATAATGGCATGATTATGAACAGAAATCTTCACATACTATTAGATAATTATAACAGAATATAATATTAGTAGATAACTCAGAATACGATATTAGTAGATAACTATAACAGAATACGTATTAGTAGATAACTATAACAGAATACGATATTTAGATAACTATAACAGAATAAGATATTAGTAGATAACTATACCAGAATATTCTTCATTATATACACAGTCCAGTCACATTAATGTGACCACTCTGTCAAAAAGCCAGAATATATATTCTTGTATATTCTGGCTTTAAGTGATTTGTGGTAAAGAAATCTTTTATATACACTCCACTAACGTGCTGCCCCCTGCCTTTTTGTGATTGGTTACTATTGACAGTCGAAATACGATCACATTAATGGACTTGATGTAACTATACTATGATGTGATATATTCTTCATTATATATATATGTATATATATTTATATATAAATTTACACACGTTATGATTTTTCTAAAAATATAATTTCAGGAACCAATCTTATCAGTTAAAGTAAAACAAAAAGTGACTTTTCAGGTAAAAAAAAAATTTACTTATTATCCGAGAAAATGATTACCTGATCACAAAAAAAAAAAAAAAAAAGTGTTTAATATTTAGTGGTCAGTAATTACATAGAAGAAATACACACACAAAAAAAGAAAAAATTTAATATAATATAAGGCTTATGATTATGAAATAAAAGATTATTAAGATAATAAAATTAATGTAATGAAAGTAATTAATCTGATAAAAATATTATGAAAAATTCTAAGAATTCTAGATTACATATGAAAAGAAAAATTCTTTTTGACAATTTTAATAATATTTATTGTACATTATTTTTGGATTTTATGGAAGAAACACTATTAGATAAATATATTTTAATACTATTATATGCTTGAATACACCAAAAGTATACACTTGTGTCATGCTTTTAAATCACACACATTTGAATTCTACACATTTAAAAAAATATCAAAAAGAAGAACTGACTAATTAGTAAATTGTTAGATGTTTTTGTAGGCAAAATGTTATTTTTGTTGATATTTTTTATTTTTATAATGATTTCTATTCGATGATTTTTCTTCTTTTCACTTAACAAAAATTACAAAGCAAACAAAAATATAAAAACATCTAACATCGATTTCTTTTATTTGTGCATTTGTGGTTTCTTACTGAAACTTTTTGAACAATGTTTCTTTTTATTTTTAAAGATTCAATATTACAAGTTTACGAATCAGAATTTTTTTAAACAATATTTAAATAAAAATGTAAGTCTCTAAATTATATTGTAAATATTTTTAAGCATTTTGTTTTTCCATAATGGATTGTTACTTGTATTTTAAGTTATTGTGTAATTATTTATCTAATTGGTGCTCTTTTAATAACAGGTTGAAAAACTTTTTATAAATTATGGGATAATGTATAAAATATTTTATTTTTATTTTAAAAATATATAAATTTTTTGATTTTGAAAATGAAGAGCTTTTTTTTCAATCTATTCACAATTACTTATAAATAAACTAATGGCTATTGAACTTAAATGAAAGTAGTTATTGCAATTTTTCAAAAGTTTGTTTGAAATTGTTCTTGATTTATGCAGAAAATTGGTAAAAAACTTTTCATATTATTACAGGAAAAAAAAAATATATAAATTAATGCTAATCTCTGTTTTAAAGTATTGCAATTTTCTACTTTGATTTATCTGATAAATCTAATTTATATTTATTTGAATGAATATAACCAGCTTTCACAAAAGGGTTACGGATTATAAGTACTAATAATTAAATTTGGATTATAACTTTAAAAACCAAGATTACATTTTATAATCTTTTTTACGTGTGACGATCTAGAATAAAATGTAAAAATTCAATTATGGATTTAACAATATCTAATTTAGTTTGAAAATTTTTTTTTTTTCGAGATTGGAAGATTTTACTAAATGTGAAAAAAAAAATGATTAACTGACAGTTGAATATTTTTTGGATATTATGTAATTTATGTTTGAGTAAAAATTGTAGCTGTATTCAAATACCGAATGAAAAGTTTTGTTTTTGCCACTTCAGATAATAAAATATATCCATATCAGACAAAAAGAATGGAATAAGAATATAAAGCATTTATTTATACAAAGGATAACCAATTGTTTTTATGTAGCTTTCATGATGGATAGCATGTGCAAGATATTGGATATATTGTTCTGCAGAGTTTGAGAGAGAGAATAATTTTGTATAACAAAAGTAACTGAGTTTAAGAAAGGACGTGTTTTGCCCTGAAAAACAAGTAATATAAAAAAATAAGTCAATCAATTTTTTTTTTTTTTCCACTATAATGCAGAAAATCCTTTACAAATAATTTTCATTCATTTTTTTAAGTTTATCTGGCGCTATCTATTGATAAATGTATGCAACTTACATCTGAAAAGAACTAATTGAATTAATATTTGAAAAAAAACTGTATTAACATCCAGTGTCATCCATTACAAGTTCAAAAAAATATATTTGAACTTGAGTAGATGAATAAAAAGTATTTTATGAACGATTGGAAATTTGAACAAGATATATATAGGCAGAGTGTGAGCTAATAGAAGGAATTGAAAAAACAATATCAGAGAAATCATGTAATAATTTCGCAACGATAAGATTTAATCTCAGTATGGTCGAAATAAGACACATTAGATGCCGATAGAGAGTTGGCAAAATGAAGTATACTAATTATGATTTGAAGATTTTCTACTATGATTTAACTAAAATTGAAATATATGATTTACTGATAGTTAAATATTTTTGGGCATTATGCGCTATATGTTTGGAGTATAAAATCTAACTGCATTCCAATACCCAATGAATTATTTTGTGACTTTTTATACCGTTTCAGATCATAAAATAAATCCATGTCAGATAAAAAAGAATGGAATAAGAATATAAAGCATTTATTCATACAAAGGATATCTTATTGTTTATGTACGTATTCTTGCCATTTCTATGGATAACGTGTAAGATTATTGGATAGATAACATTTGCAGAGTTCGAATATAAAGTTTTATACTGAAATAAAGTTGATTATATTAAATTTCCAATTTATATAATCAAAATAATTGATTTTAACAAAGTGTAAGTCGTGGAAGTCTTAACAAAGGATATCAGAGAGAATAGATAATAATTTCAAAAGGATAAGATTTTATCTCAGTATGGTCGAAATGAGATACATTATATTCCTATAGAGATTTGATGACCTTTAAATGTTAAATATCCGCAAGATTTTCCTTTCAAATATCTTAAGAGCGTTAAATATTTCTCTATTACCAAAGACAAAACTATGAGATAATTTAGGTGAAATGAGATGAACTAAAAAGAGATATAATCTCAATAGGACTGGAATGAGAGGCATGAAATGAAGTTAAAGAATAGGCAACCTTTATATGTTCAATACTTGTAAGTCAACTCGTACTAATTCAACACAAAGTTAAACATCTCCCTATTTAAATAAATCACAAAAAAAAGGAAAATATTTTAAAGAGAAGTCGAGATGATCCCAGGAAATGCTTATTTAATCTTAATAGAACTGGAATGAGACGTGTTTCAGACATTAGATGCTGTTAGGGATTAGGTGGCCTCCATATGATAAATGCCTTCAAGGCAAAATACAGATTTCTTACAAGTTACAATTGCTTTTTCATAATTTTCATCAAATGACTTTATGAAACAGCTATTTAAAATTTGTTAATTTCTGGTATCTGTTAAAATATGTTTCATGCTTTGATGAAATTGTTAATGAAGTATCTTGATATGAAAAGCTATTTTAAAATTATTATATTTTATGACATCATATTGTGATTATTAATAGAGAATGATTATATAGGGAATTAATTATAAAGTGATGATTTAAAATTATACTGAAATTAATCTACAGGGAGTTGGAAAAACGAAGGTCTTGCAATTTTCTACATATCGTTTTATCAGAAGAACGTGTGTTGTTAAATATAATAATGTAAATATATACTTTTGCAACGTACATGTTTCAAAAACATATATTTTCAAGAATGAAAAATAAAATAGAATTAAAGAGATTCTTAAGAAATATACTTGCACTTTTCAATTATCCTAAAAATCATAAAAAATTCATTATTATAATGAATGTCATCACACATTGCATGGATAGTTCTTGATAAACATATGAAAGCTATACATTAATAAATCTTTTTTTATTAAAATAAAATTAATAAAATGATTTATTAATTGATCTCAAATTTCTATTTAGTGCATTTGTTTCAAGAATTTTTTTTTTTCTTTAATTTTTCAAGAAAGGTACATCGTGGTTCAAAATTACCTATTTCTTGAAAACAATAATTTAAGAGGAAAAAAAAAAAACCTTTCTAAAATATAACGGCCTCATTATCTTTCAGTAGTAAGAAATTTATTATTATTTTTCCTTTCTCTATTTCCCTTCCCTTTCTTTCCTTTTTTTTTTTTTTTTTTTTTGGTGAAAGTAAACATATTTAAACTAGTCATATGCTAATAGGGAGCAAGTGTTATAATCTTCTTTAAATTTTTTATATTTTTATTTATTTATTTATTTTTTTTTTTGTTGTTGTTGTTTAAAATAGAAATTCCACCATATACAGTAAAAAAAAATTATACCGTTTTGGAAAAAAAAAGCTTTGAAACAAAATAAATAAATATAAAATAAACTAACCCTCAAAATTTTTTTAGATTTTTACTGGGGCTGTAATATCATTATACAATTGCACTTTTTAAAATAAATTGGATTTGATTTAATTCTTGCTTAGTTAATACCTCCCACTAACTCAGCAGTGAATTGCAACTCTCCAGTTCAAATTATCTTCCGGAAATTAACATTTCCTCTGGGTGCTTAACTTTTGGTAGGGAGTTGTTTCCCTATTATTTTTAAAATCATTAACTGTACTGCAATACGAATTGAATCTTCTATCTGTTACAGGCTAACTATTATGTATTAGTTCTGAGCATGATTGGAAACTCACAAATAGATAGTCATAAAACTTACCAAATTTTACCGTATTATCTATATTCCACTACTTCTGTGTATTACTAAAATTTATCTCAGAAAGTGTAGATAGATTTTTTACCATGCTCTAATTTTTATATGTTATTATAAAAAGTAAGATTTTTAGAAAAAAAAATTAATTGGTTTTACATCAAGATAGGGCAACAGCTTACTGTTTTGACATTTCGCGGCACTGGTTAAAAACCCGTCTGGTCACCCACACAGAAAGGATTAGTTTGTTGATAAGAGAAGTTAATTAAAAATATAAATTATAAGTTACTCGTGATTAAAATTAAACTAAAAAAAAGTATTTCAGCATAATATTCTTTTTATTTGTTTTTTGAAAAAATCTCTCATTTGTCAAGTCAACAAGTTTTAATCACTAAAAAAAAAATATCTCAAAATGTAAAAAAAAAAAAAAAAAAATTAAAATATAGTTTAACATTTAAATATCATAAACAGCTTTATTGTTGTTAAAATATGATCTTTATATAAGAATATAATTTCAAAGATAAATAATATAAAAATATCAATGTTTCACGAAAATTTATGATTTCAAATTGATAATACAGTTGGTTGATGACAGGACCAAACAATATGTTTGATTGCTTATAAGCATAGATTATTGATTTTATAATAATATTTTATGTATATTTTCCTCAAATAACGCGAAAATGAAAACCCGGAAACATATGCGCTGTAGAAAAGTATAAATAAATTCTGAAAATATCCGAAACGAATGTAGAATAGTATTTCACATTTTTTGAATAGTTTTCATATTTTCCACTATCTCTAAGTGAATAAATAAAAATGCAGGTGGTTATCAAAATAATGGAAACGTCTGTAATAAGGATTGATTGGATTTTTGTCAAAAGTGTAAAATGTCAGATCCCACAGACTTTCAAAGAATCCAAATTTTAGAAGTCATCCCTCAACTGTGACTGAAACATCCAAGGCGTTTCTAAAGGTGAGGTGTCAAAAGTCGTAATAGAGTACAGACAGCGCTGCAATAAAAATCTCACTAAAGCGAAATAGTGGGTGGGAGAAGATGAGTGAAAGAGACCGAAAATTGATTTCTCCAGGTATTGAAAAAAGGTATTTTTTATTATTTCTAATGCAGCTGACAATATAAAGACAGTTATCTTTATGCCATACACAGGTCCAGAAAATCGTAAAAATACGATAGATCACACAAAGAAAAAAACATAGAAAAATATACAAAAAGAAGTTAAATAGATAATAATTAGGACAGATTGAAGCTACATTAAAAATCTAAATTGTTTGAAGACAAAACAATTTAGAAGGTCTAAATTGTTATCCCTTAATGATTTTATCTGAAAAAAACTGATCTTAGTGAAAAGCTGAGAAAACGAGGAGCTGCTCAGAGTTCATCGCCGCACCATTGCGGCAGAGGCGACAGGCAGGACTATCAACTATTTTGAGCATGTGAAGATGTGCAGCAGTTATTCATCATACCTAGACGAAAGACAGAAACGGCACTGCTTTTAGGCATCTGGGAGATTATAGAAGTTACCTTCCCAATATTTATTTTTTTTATTTTTTTAATTGTGACAGTTGCTTGGCCTTAAAGGTTATATTGATTTTTGAAGATACAGACTTGTAACTAACCAGGTCATTTGAAAATTAAATAATAAGACTTTTCCTTTTTTTCCAGCTCATCTGCATTTTCATTTCCGAAATGCCACAGAGGAAGGAATCCACTGTAAAACGGCCATTTTATATTTTTCATGTAGTTCTCATAGTAGAGATCTATATTGCATTACATATAAAGAAGTAGGAGCTTGGCATCCATTGGTAATTGCCAGAATTGCTGTTTATTCAGAAAGGGTAAGGGCAAGCATTTACATGGGTCAAAGTAATCTTGGTCGCATCAACTTCACCATTGTCAGTTACTAAAGAAATGTAGTATGAGAAACATTCACACAAAAATTCCGGCTCCTGCGGCACCATTTATATCAAACTTTGAGCCATCTACATCGATGTGCAGCCAAGCATCGGGACGAAAACGATTATGGATAGTTTCCGTACCGGCACTGAACAAAGCCTGCAGTACATCCTGAGTCTTTGAAGCATGACTCAAAAAGATCCAAAAAATAAGGATTTATATAAGGAGTAATTATAGCTTCCAAAAGATTGACAGGTGGTAATAATGTCTGAACACATGTCGAGAACTGAAGATCATCTCCCGCAAGATAGCTTGCATGAAGCTCTCCTGAGCTTTTCATTTTGCGGGGGCGAAGCCCAGAATTAATCCAAGGTCCAAATTGTGGTAAACGTATTAATTTTTGGTACAGCTTAAAGACATTTTTCTTTATTTCATACTGTATATATAAAACTTCAGTATATAATAATAAAGTATTTAATAAGTGTAGTTTTGACGGAATCACATATTAGATGGATGCCATTATTCTGCAACTGCTCTCCAGTCTTTATATTCCATTTTAAGAGACCGAAATGAGTAGAGCAATGTAATAAGTCTTTACAGGTTTTATAGAAGTCCTATAGGAAGCAAAAAGAGTTGCGGTTGCAACCCCTTCTAACTCTAGCGCAACTCCCCCCTCGCAACCCCTCATCTAACTCTCCCAAAACCCCTGGTACTGAGCGCCAAAGCGCTAGCCACTCGGTCATGAGACCCCACAAAAGCATTATAACAGGGAAGGAAAATCTCTGCATATCCTGTATATCACTTTATCAGCTTCAGTAACAGTAAAAATATAATTTTTTTTTCAATTCATTCTATTAGCTCACACTTTCCCTATATATATCTTGTTCAAATTTTCAATCGTTCATAAAATATTTTTTTTTATTCATCCACTCAAGTTCAAATACATTTTTTTTTGAACTTGTAGTGAATGACACTTGATGTTAATACAGTTTTTCAAATATTAATTCAGTAATTAAATTTAATTAATAATTTTAATTTTTTTTTTAAATTTAAGATGCATATATCTGCCAATAGATGGTGCCAGATAAACTTAAAAATGAATGAAAATTATTTATAAAGACTTTCTGCAATAATATAGTGAAAAAAAGTAGGAATTGAGTTTTAAAAAAAAAAAATTTTATATTACTTGTTTGTTATTTAAGATAAATTCGGTTCATATAAAGAGATCTGTCCAATCATAGTTTGATGGACACGAGGAGAAAATGAAACATCTAGCTTGGCCTGAACTCTCCCCAACCACAATGTCGTCGAACCGTTATGATCTATTTTATAGCGATCAATCCGGAATCGATATATTCCATCGGCATCTCTCCCATAACTTTCCTCAATATCTCTATGAAGAATGGTTCAATATTCCTCTAAACACTATACAACACTTGTATCATTCGATTCTCAGGCGAATCCAAGTTGTATTACATTGCAAAGGTATATTAGGCTATGCTATATTAGTAAAGGAATCCTTATAACTCTAGAGTGTTTCCATTATTTTGATAACCACCTGTATCTTAAGTTGTAGAGAATAAATAATACATTTGAGTTTGGGGAAATTCAGCATTATTGTTTATTTAAGTTTATTTTTGATTAATATCAATAATAAATACTGTTGCTATTATCTGTAGACTTAGATGAAGTACTTTTTAGAATAAAATATTATCAATTAAATATCAAAATTCAGTTTAATTTTTTCAAAAGGTTTTTCAATTTCATAATTGTTTTCTCAAATCATCGTAGTATATGCTAATGTTTAATTATTTAATCTTGTCAGAATAAACATAAAATAAATATACCAAATACAATAAAAATAAAGCAATGAGGAAAAAAATAATTCATAATCAAAATTAATAAAAATTTACACATGTATTAGAAAAACGTGTTTTTGGATTGTAAAATTGATTTTTTTTCTATTTTTAATGTTTGAGACTTTGAAATTATGAATACAAAAATTCCATAATTACATGTTTTTTTTCCCATCTCTATATAACACCCCAAGGTTTGTTAGAGGTACCTAGTAAGATATTGAGATAAAAAAGTATGATAAAATAAATACAGAATTAAAGCAATGTCTTCTGTGGAAGTTTACTAATAAAAGAAGCATATCATGCTTATTAAGTTAAATTAAATTAAATAGTATCCTATGTATTCCTAAATAAGATTTACAAAATGAAATTATGGATAAATTAGATTGTTATCAGTTTTATTAGAAATATAAATTTTCATGACTTTTTTAATGTTCTTATACATGTTAATATGGTTTCTTAAGGAGTTGTTAAATAATGAAATGGTTTATGCATAAAAATGATGTATAATTGTTAAGGTTCGTTGACAATTTTATATTGCTTTGATTGACAGAAAATTAAATTCTTCAGACAAATTTAAAAAAACCAGTGACTAATCATAATAAAAAAGTGTTGAAAATATAACATATATGAAACAAAAGATTATATTTTGTGAAAATTCACCATGTATCAAACGCAGGAACCTGTTTTGCAATCATAGAAGTAGGAAAACTCATTGGGTAAAAAGCAATATTCTCTAGAGATTCAAATACGGAAGACTGGAATATTACACCATTCAGAATTCAATCTCATTCGATTGTTTATGCAATGGTGCTTGTGAAGACTTACTGTTAAAGCAAAACAAATACGTACGTATATATGTATGCATATACGTTATTAAAATACTTATATTTGTTAACCGTGATTCTCCACTTCCTGTTCACATACAAAAAACATGAGAGTTTTATGTAATACGATATGAAATTTTAAATATTAGTTTTTAAAATTGGGTTAATTGTTATTATTGTTATATTAAATGAAATAAGTATTATATATTTTTAAATGCGTGCAAAACGTATTTGTATTTGATATAAAATACAAAAATGAAAACTAAATAAAAAAAAAGGAATCAAGAGAATATTTTTTATTCACAGTTAAATAACTAATATAATATTTGTAACATAGGATAGCATTTTTAAAATTGTACATTCTTAATACATGAAAAAAACATCTTAAAGTGTGCATCTTCAAAAACATCAAATCCTTGTCAATTATGACCCTTTTGAAGGATTTAGTAAATGCATATAATGGTGAATATCAATAGCATTAGAGATTAAAAATATAGATAGATAAAGAACACTAACAAAAATATATAAAGAGTTTTCACGAGGATAGAAAATCTGTACATGATATCGTAGAAAATCTGCATTCAGTATTATTATTAAATTGAATAACAAAAACGGAGAAGCAATATTAATTATTTTTAGAAAAAAGTTATAACAAAAATTGTATAACACTATTAATAAAGTAGCCTACATATGAGTAATATTATAATATGTTAACAGGATAGAACATAAAATGATTAACACGAACATATCTAGAAATAAAAATAACAAATGAAAAAAGAGAAAGCGTTTTTATAAATTGAACTGCGTTTCTTTTTATTAATTCTTTATTAAAAATATTTTACCCTCACATCCTCTGTGTCAAAACCTTTTATGGCACAGGTGCAAAGCGTTCTGTTATTATAGATTACTATACCCCTAATTCAATAATTTTCATTCTTCTAGACAAAAATAGTTTTAAGGAAAAATGTTCCAGAAGTCGAAATTTCTTGCGAATCAAACCGCTCTGTCGGTGAGATGTGATACGGCTGCAAGTTCCATATTTAAAAGGTAATGATTCGTATGGATGATGCTCATTCAACATATAACAAGAACATATAAACTTATCACTTAAATATGCACATAAAAAAACGTTACTCTCTACTATCTTAAGACGTCTAATTAGCCATTAATTTTTTAACATGTAGATTTTAGACATTTTTTTCTTTCCAACTTTTTGACGCAATTTAAAAATATTATATAAAGTAAATAAAATGGTTTAACTTTAAAGAAATTCAATTTTAAATAGATGTGTTTACGTTTTTATAAAATATAAGATACCAGAAACACATTCAAAATCAATTCAATTGTAAAATACTTGTCCTTTACAAATCTCAAAGTACACGAGTGGTACATCTTTTTTAGTAGATTGCATTTCTAGTTTTCCCTACGGAACGAAATCCTTTTAGTAAAACAAGGAGCAAAATATTCGCCCTCAGAAGTAGTGGGAACCCTGTTTCTTGCACTAAATGTCCTCCTGAGAATGATAATAGAACTCCAAATAATGCGTAGTTCAATGCATCAACGAGGGTGGAAATACTTTGCAAAAAGTGCGTGGATGCAAATCCCCAAGAGTCATTTTGATTTTGTTGCAGTCTAAACGATAGTTATACAAGCCCAAGGAGAGAAAATTGGTTTCTGTGAAATGCTTACATTGTTATAGTTTGCTGAGCTTTTCTTAAAGGAGTTTAAAAAATTTGAATGTTTGATGTGATATTGTAAAAGAAAGGCAAATGCTCTATCAAAATCATTTTTATTGTAATGTAACGCATTCGGATTGTGTTTGATCGCATACTTTTGAATGAATATTACAGTTTTTACTTTTTCTAGTTGCAGATTTGTTTACTTTTAGCAACATTGTTGTTTTGTTTCCTGGTCCTCAGTTAGATACTGCAGCTAGAATATCAACACCAAAATACACAGTTGTAGCAAAGAAAAAAATAATAAAAAGGGTAAAGTAATATCTTCAAATCGTTTCAAAATTTTAAAAAAAGTCCTAAAGTCGTATTAAAAAGTCCTCCTTAAATATAAGAAGGGGAATTAGAATGAAGTTAAAAAAATAACAGAAAATTTTGAATAGCTTAAGGGTTTTGTTTTGTACTTTTCTAATATTATCAGATATTTTTAGTTAATCATGTGCTACGAGTTAAAAATAATTAGCATGCCATTTCATTGCTTTATTGAAAATGGATACGAATGAGCAATGCAACTCAACTACATAGGTAGCTAAAACTTTCTAAACATGTGTAAGAAAGATTTTATCAAAGATGCTTTTGACAAATATGTGCCCAACGTTAGAATTGAAATGAGAAAATTTGCATTTTAATAATAATTTGAACAACCTACAAAGATAAATGCGTTTCCTCAGAAAAATGGGCAATTAGTGAATTTGCATTACTTATTTAAATTATAAATACTAATTTGAAAAAAATTCATTAATCTTAGCATCAATAAAAAAAAAGATCGCTTTATCACGTTCTTTCCAATTTTTATTCATTCATTATTTTATTCTTTGTTAGCACATTATGCTAGTTCAAAAGTAAATGAAGTAGTAATGAAATCATACCATTTTTCAAACATTTATGCAATTATATTGACAAAAACCCTTTACTTTTCTTTTCATTTAAATAATGACTGTTTTAGATACAACTTCCGGTTTTTAAAGGTTAAATTTACATAAAATTTAAATCAATCAATGTTGAAAGTAATTACTTCAAAAGTTTTCTAACAATATTATATGTTTGAAGAAAGAAAGATGCATAATTGATCCAAATGAAATGAACACCACAAAAAGTCGATAACTACAAGAGATTGATGAAGCGAGTAGCGATATGTCAAGTGAGCTTTGAAAATGGGAATATTGAATCATACATTGTCTCTCATTTGCATTTATTACAAGAAAGGAAATGTTCTTGTACCAAATCATTTTTATTCTGCTGAAGTTAAATTAGCTTCGATTCAAAACTTGAAAAGACGATACAAAGGAAGAAAAGTTTTCAAAAGGCAACAAAAATTGCTATTAATAATTTCTATTCAGTTCAACTTATTTTTCAATCGTCATAAAGTAGCACTAAATTGATAAAGCGGGCTTTTCAAAACTATTCAATCATTCAATTAACAATCAAAGTAAATAAATAGATAAATAAAATAATAATAATAATAAAACCAAGAAAATGTCGGTCAATACTTCGTGTAGAAATGGTAGAGATTTTTTTTTTTTTGAAATATGAATCTAAAAATACCTCTATTTCCTGGAAATATAGTTAGAATAAAAAAAAAAATAAAATTAAAAATACATGTAACAGTAATAACGAATTATAATTAATAGCAAAACAATACTAACAATTTTCAAAATAATTTTACTTTAAAAATAATTATTTAAATATATATAGTAGTAATATATTTTTTTAAAAATTGTGTTTTCGAATTTTATTTTCTCCTTCTCGTTTGATGGAGTAATTTTATTATTATTGGTTTGCTGATCATTCAAATTATACAGAGTGAAAGGGAAATATATATATATATATATATAATTATATATATATATATATATATATATATATAATTGTCGAGAACTGGGTCTATTGACCATGTCCCTGTAAGCAGCCCAAAGTGGGCTACACTGTCGAACGCTGTTATTCATTTAGCACTAACCAGGAATTGCACGTGCAGATTGATGATATGCTACTGACGCGAGTAACACTACCTACAGAACACTCTACGATCCTATTAGACCGAGAACAATGGTTTAAAGCTGATTCCGAACCACTGCAGATATCCATAGCAAAAGCCGAAACTCGAACCCTAAATCTGTGGGCACAGAGCTGCAGAGCGTTAGTCATACGGCCTTTATATATAAAATGATTTTTATAAAAGTTTTCTGATTTTGTTTTTTTACATTTCAAAAGAATATATGAATAAGAGGCATATACATCTCATTATCATTCATACTCAAAGATTAATGAATTTCCAGGTTCTTAAATGAATAATAATACCATCTCTTCTAAAGAAAAGATGAATCAGAAATTACTACCGTAAATGTTTTTGTATATAAACTTTTCTATCAACCAATGATAGTTTGCTAAAAAACAGCTCACGATTTTGTTAGCTATTTTAATGTTTCTTTAACAATAAAATAGCTCTGTAACTAGCAAATTTTTTAAAATTTCTCTAAATATATATCCAAAATCAATTCTTGTCGTTTGTGGAGTAAATTTATCTTTTGTTTTCAGAATAGTTTTTTATCTATTCTCAAAGAAAAATTCTGAAAGACGTTGTAGACAAGTTACGAACTGTTTTTCATCATTTGCTGTTAGAGGCTTTTTACTAAGCATTTTTTAAAAAATACATTATACGTAGGGTACACCATATCAGAATGTGCAATGTATACTGGTTAGACAAATTGGTCCTGTCGAGTAATTTTTATTTATTAATTCTAAACGAATTTTATATGTATACAAAACTTATTTTTTCTAAATAGCTTCTTATTGCTGACAAATTTAAAATTTTAACGACACTCTAAATTCCGCTAAAATAGAAAATTTGCTTCAATTTTGGAAATCCCTCATGAAAACCATTTAAAGAGGAAAATATTGTCTGGTAAAAGGTAAATGAAATTAAGTGTTTAAAAACAGAAATGCTATGTTCTATTTTTTAACAATTGCCAGAAAATAATAACAGGATCTACTTTTAAAGAAAACATAATTGCATACGTGAAAAAAGCAATTAACCTTAAGAGCAGTCGTCATGAATTTGTATAACTGTCTACAAATAATACTCATTTTAGTTCAAACTGTTTAAATGGAATGTTCAAATATGTTTTGAAGTAAATTAAAAACTAATTTGAAATATTCAGGATATTGCATATTTAAATTCTGGAACTTTTCGAAAATTTCGAGCTTTTAGTTATTACTAGTTTATTTTTACGTTTTAAGAGGAAATGTTAAAAAAAACTATTTATATATATATATTTGCAGCTCAGGAAAACTAGAGTTTGTACGTAAATATAGCCAGAAACTATTTTCGTTATTTAATATGTGGGAAAGGAATGCACAGAAACATTTTCTTCAACTAAGAGCAAAAGATTACGAATATCTGCTGCATATTTCAATGTTACCAAGTAACTTTATTCACCCAGTATACTTGAGATCTACATATTTTCAAAATATTTAATAAATGAAACCAAAAACCACCTTATATATCATAGTTAAGCTTAAGAAAGATTTTTTTAGTCATTTTTAGTGTAATTTACTTCTCTAAAATATTATATATCTAGAAAATGGAAGCAAGTAAAGAATAATTTTTAAACACATGGAATAAAACACTTTAACTACAAAAATGTACTAGACTTGCAAGATATCAATGTAAATAGATATTAATTAGATATTAAATATATTCGATAGTTAATATTAGATACTATAGATATTAAAATAAAAAAAAAATACAAAAACTTCAATTATATGATATACAAAGAAGCCACAATCAACAAAAACTGCAGGAATTTTATGGCCAGATACATTAAAATTGAGTTGCTGCAAATGAAATATGACAATATTAAAAAATAAAACAAAATAAATAAATAATATTTTTTTAGCAAATGATTGTTGTTGGAATTATCTTTAAAGTAATAATTCTGTGTTATATGATTTATTGAAGAGCCTGTTGTACTCAAATTACCCATAAGTACAAAAGCACTTTGGCATCAAGAGTAAATCAATGAAGATAAAATTTAAAACTACCAAGCTTAATTAAAAATTAAATTAATAAATGTTATCAAAAAATTGCTAATATTTAATCCAATTAAAATTAAATAGGATATTTTTCATGAACAAAAAGTCTTACACAAAAACATTATTTAGATTTAATATTCCTATGTGCAGTAGAACAACATTATTTGTTAATTTCTTTACGATAATTTAGTTAGCTGAAATATCAACCGTTCCGTTGTTATTTTTTATTAAAACTATAGAGTTTAAAAATCTCTTTTTCTAAAGTTTTTAAAATACATATTGAACAGTCTTAAAAGCAATAACACTGATATTGGAAATAGAAAAAAATTTCAGAAAAGCTTTAATATACTTTTTAAATAAAAAATAATAACTTAAAAGTTCCGTTTATTAGAAAAAAATATTTATCACAGATTTAATAACATTAACAAAAAAAAAAAAAAAAAATTGTAAAACTATTTTTATGCAGAAAAAATACCAAAAGTATTTTATTTAAACTATTGAACTATTTGTATAAATATATTAAACTATTTGTATTCATTTAGAAAACACTATTCCGTAAAAAATGTTTTTCTTCTAAATTGAAGTGAATCAAAGTAATCATAATAAAATGTCCATGGTAAGACAGCATGGACCCATAGGTAATTCCTCTAGAATTCTATGTGAAGAAGGCAATAAAATGAAATTGACACATATTTATCTAAAATAATAAATAGAGCTTCAAATGTGTCTAAGGATAATTAATACCTAATACCTCCTACTTTAAGTAGCTGAAACCTCTTTCGCAATTGTTTGTTTTTGACCATATCGCGTCAATACTGAGAAATTTTTAATCTTTTAGGACACAAATACAAACATTTCTTATACCGAAGAAGCGTGAATTCTTAACCTTGGTAAATTCACAAGCATTTCTTGAATGATAACTAAATGTAGCATTGGGGCCAATTTTTGAATATATTTGAATAAATATGTGAAATATTTGTGAGGTCATGTAAGAAAAAAAGTCTTCTTCATAAAAAAAAAAAGCCATTTATTTATGATTTTCATGGTAGAGTTTTTATTTTTACAGTGATCAATAATTTAAATAGCAGTTTTAATATTTAGGATAAAAAAAAAAAGTATGTCTAGTTTTAATTTTAATTTGAAAAATATTTCGGATTTGTATATTAAGTTTAAAAACTCTATTTCATTGAAATAATAACTGCTGATAAAAATTTAATATGTTAAAATATCTATGCATAGTTAAAAATTAAATATTTAATCTTATTATAAATTAAAGCGGTTTTCTCTCAAATAATATACCATTGACTTATTTGTTTATTTATTGTTAAACATATTTCAAAAAATAGTTTAACTTTGTGAAAATACATTATAAATATGTATATATATATAATAAAGAAACTGATTTTTAATAAAGCACTTCAAAAAATATTTAATAAATTATATTTTAACTTAACTTAAGCAAAAAAAAATACTTTTATTTATATTTTTGAAAATGTTATTTAAGTTAAATTCATATAATACAACATTATATATATTTATATATATATTCATATAATTCAATTATAAAATATTTTTTGTTGATACTATGCATTTGTTTATGCATTTGTTTTATGAAAGTTAAACAAAAGAAGCATGTAGGAAGTTTAAACAAAAGAAACACATGAATGAAGATTAAACAAAGAAAACACTTGAAGACATGAATGAAGCATAAGCAAAGGAAACACATGAACAAATGAAAGAAAGTTAAGCAAAGGAACTTAAACAACACATGAATAAAAAGAGAGCAAACATGATCTTTATTTTCAACCACTTAAATTTTCGAGATTCCCACTCCTTTAATAATACCAAAGTTCGTAGCTGGGTTGCAGTAGAACTAAAAGTTCAAGACTTCCCCTGCCCATGTTTTCAGACTTTCCTTTCATACAAAACACAAATTCAGGTAGTTACTAAGTCTATTCCTTAAGACGATATACTGTATTTATTAAACGCTGATTGCTTACTATAATACTCAAGAACCTCTATTTTCCCATGAAATCAGCTGTTATTTAATAACAGCTGATATTACATATCAGCTGTATAATCAGCTATATAGACAAATATATAGCAGTTTAATCAGCTGTATAATAATAGCTGTAGCTGTAGACAAATAAGAGGTGTATAATTACCCATTATATCAGCTAATTGTGTAACACTCAGCTAATCGTATTCCCAGTTCTCATATATAATTAACAATATATACATTATGATAAAAGACATGAATCCATTTTTTTTTTTTTAATTTTTATTCTTGGATACTCGAATATGAAATAAAAAAACTTGTAAGAAATTGTAAAAGACAACTACCGTTAAATATTTTTAAAGAACTAATTCCTCTCCAAACTTGTAGTAATGTAATGGAGTTTGCCGAATTGAATGCATTTACCACTTTCTTAATTAAAAGAATTGAATTAGAATTATAATTTAAATTAATTATTCACCTTTTCCTTAAAAGAAAATCTATTTGCTCTTAAATTGAAATAGTTAAAGAACTTAAGAATTTTGTATTTTTTTTTTCTTTGATTAAAACATGTTAATAGCTTATTACTACCGATGAAAAAAATAACTATTTTTTTTTCTTTGATTCTCCTTAAGTATTTAATCGTAATTTTTTTTTTAAAATTGTTCAGAAATAAAAAAACAGCTTGAGCATGGAGTGCACTTAATTTAGAATCAATTAGTATTCAAATGTCATGGTTTATTTACGAACATAAACGTATAAGGTAGAAAGGATTAAAAGTTAATTCAATAAGGAACGAATGTAGTTTAAAAAAGAATAAAAAAGTATAATGGTGATCCATTAATTGTAAATGTTCAAAAGAAAACACTTTTTGCACTATTTCTCAAAGGAATAGTGATTAATGAAATTTAATACTATTTCCGAAATCAAACGCATGAAAAAAGATCATTCATAGTTCGATTACTAATTAAATTTCAAAAAGCTATTATGTGGTTAATAAAGGCAAATCTTATATGAATACTTTTGAAGTTCTTTTTAAATTTTTATCAAATTGAGTAAAACTCTAACTTATATACTTCGAATTAAAAAATAAATCTCACAAACTATTTTATAAACTCACATTTGAATCTATTTTATTACATTACAAAATAAGAAAAATATTTAAAAATTAATATTATTCAATTCCGACTATTAGCCCTGTATATATCTTGTTCAAATTTTCAATCGTTCACACAACACTTTTTATTCATATACTCAAGTTCAAAGACATTTTTTTTAACTTGTAGTGGATGACACTTAATGTTAATACAGTTTTTTCAAATATTAATTCATTAATTAAATTAATTAATTAATTTTATTTTTTTTTGATTTAAGTTTCATGTATCTACCAATAGATGGCGTCAGATAAACTTAAAAAATTAATGAAAATTATTTATAACTGCAATATAGTGAAAAAAAAAGTAGGAATTGACTTAAAATTTTTTTATATTACTTGTTTTTCTATTTAGTTAATTATATTTATTAGTAATATTTTAACAAAAATAATAATTATATTTTAATAAATAATTAAATAATATTATTATTGATTATTATTGATTATTATTAATTTATTATTGTTTATTTATTAACATAATTATATATATTAAAATTTTAAATAAATAATTAATATTTTAATAAATAATCATTATATTTATATTTTATAACGTTTTTAACATAATACATTATAATATTTGATATATATAGTACTCAATAATTTTTTTATTTTTGCATTCGTAAGTGTATGAAAAGATATGTTTTGATTAATTATAGAAAAAAGAATATACAAATTATTCGCTTTTTAATTCAAGAGTTATATTTAAATTAAATATTGGTGTTGTTTTTGAAGATCGGACATTCTTATCTAAAGTGTATCAACACTAAAATGTTAAATGTGCAGTAAATTCCGCAATTGAGAGTTAATATTCCATTCCAATGCTATCCTACACTCATATTGTGCCACCAAAATTAGGAACAAGGTCTCAGAAATGACACCTGCGGAAGGGGCGAAGGGTTCGACAGTCATCTCATTTAACTAGAACAACACAATAACTTTCCACCCTAAATATTTATAATACTTATACCCCGTATAGGAATAGGTTTCCAATTTTGCTCACTTGCCGGGTCTCTAAAAATGCTTTATTAAAATGGAATACAGATTCATAGATTTTAGAACTTTTTCATTACAGTTGCTTTAATTTTGCATGAAACATAAACCGTGCTATTTTTAAAAATAAAATTTAATTAATGAATTTTAAAATACATAACAATTTACTCACTAGTTTTCACTAAACATATTGAAGGAGTAGGATTACAGAAGAAAGCATATCATATATACAAAAGAAGCATATTATCTTTGCGTGAATAAGATTTTTTTTTTTTTCGTATCAGGAAAATAAATCATGAAAAGACAAACAGCTAAATTGTCTATCATGAAAACGGTAGAAGATGTCTGTAAATTTTTCAATAGAGAATATTTTATAATATTTACATATAAAATATGCTAAATAAACTTCCATATACCAAAAAACAAAGAGAGCAATGTACTGACGAATGACTAACAAAGTTGAAATATAACTTTCTTATCTTTATAATGGTTTTAGTAAATTAAAGGTAGGGAGATAAACCGACTTTTTTTAATTATATTTCATGGACGGATTATTTCTTGCCTTGATATTTGACAAAGGAAAACTTGTGGGAGTAATATTTTAATAAACTAAAAATTCAGTCACCACTTATAATTATTTAGTAAGTAATAAATTCACAAAATTTTGCAGTGGTTACAAGAGTGGATAATACCAGGATCTAGACGACGATGGAACGATCAAGAGGGCTTAGAGTAACTTTTGTATGCAAGTGGTTAACGTTTTATTAAATAAAATTGACCTTCTAATAATAAGAAAAGAATGAAATTTTAGAAAAACGATTTGTTCATGTTAATTATATAAACCATTATTTTTCATATAAACACATAAAATGCAACTTATAACTGTTCGGCATTCAAGTCCACCTACGGGTCTTAACAATCTAGTACTGTTAAATCGAGAATGTCATGCAATGTCAATAAACCCAGCCTAAATCAATGAGACATATTATCAATAATTTTGCGTACAAAAGAAAAAAAGAAAACACTCAGAAATTATCTTCAATTATTATTATAACAATTTCTTTCTGTATATTTAGTAGACCACGGGTTTAGTACTGTTACAAATTATATAACAGAAAAAATGGGTGCAAATTGCGAATTACAGGGATTTAGGAATATTGTTGACGAAAGAAATATTGGGGATTAATGCATTAATAGAAGCACACTTAGGTTCATTCTTCTCATTAGGGTCTTTATTAATTCAATTATTAATAATTTTTATTTTCGTATTAATTTGTTATCTTTATTTTCTATTTGTAATAATTTCTGTCTGTTTTCTATTTTTAATAATTTCAAACTACAAACTTTCTTATTTACAATATTTATTATATTTTAAAACGTAGGTATATATATATATATATATATATAAATATATACCTAATAGGTAACATATGCTTTTCTACACCTAAATATTACATCGAATGGGAAGATCTGAGTAACTTTTTCTATCTAAAAAGAGGCAGGAAGGGCAAATAAATTTGGGAAACACTAATTTAATACAATGATTCCAAATATTAATAAAACATCTTCTTTTTTAAAAAAATGTTTAAATTTGAACATAATCTAAACACTAAAATTGAGCAAAAATATTTTTTTGTGTTTCAATAAATCAATGATGATACACGTATCAATAATTATTATCAATTTTATACAAATTTAAATGCAGAATTATAAGCTATTTTGTGATGTACAATAACATGATATCATTTTAATTTTACTTATAATTTGAATATTTTTATAATCCTATTATTTCTTTTTAGTGTAACATCTAACTTATTAAAAATATAAATGCATTTTGAATTTCTAATTTTGATTTATTAAAAAAATTCGAATTATAAGTTTTGCTGTGAAAATCATAAAATTTAATTTAATTTCACTTGAAATGGTCAGAGATTTCAAAAGTACCAGGTTAAAATCTTTCCGTGAAAACTGCTTTTTGATTAACTATTTAAAAAATATTAATCATTTATTTAACTGTATGTCGATTTATATTTCTATGCAAAACTAATTTGATTTCACAATATTAAAACAGTTTTACTTTTATTCATTTTAAAATTGATTTTCCCTGCTAATTACACTATGCTAGTGTTTTTTTTTTAAATAAATATATATATATATATATATATATATAAATAATTCAAAAAATAATCCTTATTTTTATTATGAAACTGAGACATAAAAATAAAAACTTATGCAGTCGAGCAAAAATGTTTCTTTTTTTTATAATCGCATACGGATATGAGATCCGTAAATAAAAGGGTGAAGTTTGATTCGTAGCGTATAAAGATTGTCATTCTTCCTTAGGAATCTCGAACTTTTATTGAGCTTGGCATGTTTATGGTGATTGTTTTTGTTTACAATACAGAGTTGTCAAAACATTACGTTTTTGAGCTGTCACAAATTGTACATTGAATAATGCGCTGGATAGCAACGCAGCGCGACAGAATTGTTTCAAATTATTTATGTGAGTAAGCATAAATATTTAAAGGATTTTGAAGTGAGCTGTGAAATTGGATCAGTATTTTATTAAAACTGAATTCTTTGATTATAAAAATTGATTTTAGATTTCATAAGAATAAATTTCGTCTTTTGAAAGTTAAACTATGACAAATATAACCTTAAAATTAAAATAAATTTAACTTTAATATTGTTTCAGTAGAATATTTTTGAAAACATCTAATTATTTTTTTCTTGATGCTTTTTAAAATTAAATGCAGTCAGTTATAATTTAAATTTATGAAAATATTTTAATGAATATATTGTTAGTAACTAAGCATCATACATTTATACAAAATTATTGGAATAGTTTTCAGTTGTTTATTTTTATTGGAATATATATATAGATAACAACAAAATGTGCACATAGAAATAAGTTCTTTACTAAAAATAAATTCTAGATTCATAATTTTTTTTTTTATTTCTTTAGAAAGATGACGATATTAGAACTTTAATAACGTTATAAATTTTACTGCAGTATCAATATAAGTTGAGTTTAATATTATTTTAATTTTAAAAATTTCTAAAATTTCTAATATTTTTGTGAGATGTAATGATTTTTAAATAAAATACACACGATTACATATAATATATTTTGAAAAAAAAGATTTTAATGAAATTTTTCCTCGCGATAGGTATTACACATATATATTTAAAATTATTAAAATTGTTCTCCATTATTTATTTCTATTATAGACATAATAATATTATATTGGGCTCATAAAAAGAAAAGTGGTAGTAGAAGCAAGATTGGTAAACAAGTAGTAATTGTATTAGAAGTATTTAAAAACTTTGTTTATAATGCATACACATTATTATATTCTTATTTTTAAAACATTGATGACTGTTATATGGTATTGTTTCTGTGCCTTAATTTTCTATTGAGTTATTCATTCAAGTATCAACTATGACCTGCTAGTTAATTGTGGAAATTCAGTCATTACTTTAGCAAATATTTGCAGTATAAGAAATTTAAAGACATGTTAATGTTCTTGCCAGAAGTCCTTCGAGCTATCTTAATTTCCAAACATCTACAGACGTTCCAGAGAACCACACAATTATTTTAATGTTTGACAAATAATTAAGAAAGTTTTCAACAGAAGATTTTTGAATAACTGTTAATTTTTTAAACTATCATTCCAAAAATATTCTAATTCAAAGTCCATAACCAAATTAATGTAAGATAAGACTAACTTTGTTTATTAAATAAATTTATCCTATAATCAGTGCATATATATTTCCAAAGCTGATATTAAAATTCTAAGGCCGTAGAGCACTCATTTTGTCTAATAAATTTATATGCTGTGAAAGAGGAAATAAGGTGCATGTGATAAAGACAAAAGAATTAACGGAATGTTAAATGATAAAAAAAAAATGTTGACGTTTGTTAGATAATTATTTCTGAAATAAATTTCTGCGTTTCCTTTTTTATGAACCTAAATAAATTGATTATTTATAATTTACTTTCTTTCTTTTTCCCTGACATATATATATATTTAAATTTACCTAACAAGTTAATTTTTTTTCCAAAAGACAATAGGATCTTTAGGGAAATAATGCTAAATAAGAAAAGCAAGTTGTCACAATCAAATTTCTTTGTAATAAATTGTGTTTCTACCATTTAAATAGTTAAGTATTGATAAATTGCCTAATTAAGATTCTGACGTTTGAAGTAAAAATTGTTAAAATGAAAGTCATGAATTGTTTTATACTTGTTAGCTTTTTTATAAATCAGAAAGCATTGTTCAGTGGAGTATTTACAGCAATTATTATATCTAACATTTTTAAAAATTGCAATCATTAAAATGTTATGAATTTAAAAGATTCACAATATTCTTCAAACTAAAAAACAAAAATAAATAATAGAAACAGAAAATTTAGATTAATAGTTAAACAGAAAGTAATAGAAAGTATATTCTTAAGAACAACTTTGCTTCTATAAAACTAAGAACCATAACTAGAAACTGTCTGAGCAGGAATAACATAAAAACGGAGTCCTATAGATTTGTTTCTGGGGTATTAGGAAAACGAATCAAAATAAAAAAATTTTCTGCCCTCTAATTATTTTGAGGTATTGTCAACAAATCTATATGGAGTACTTCATATCATATAAAATAAAACAGCGAATCCTTTTTAATATAAGATTCAATCAAGTTTCTCTTCAATCTTGAACATTTTCAAAAGAAATGAACAGCTTATGGGACAATGTATAATTACAAGTGAGAAAAAATCACGCCATTTATTTTTTTTTCATTAATTTTTAGATTCATAAATATTGTTGAGTTCCAAATGAAATATCATAGGGTAAGACAATTCCATTTCAAGTTCTATGAATCTCAATTTTAATTATATTTTTGCATTCAAACAATATATATATATATATATATATATATATCTTGTATATATGCAACATACTAACAGCTGACACCTTGATTTAGAGACAATTGAACATTTTACTCAATTCAATAAATTTAATTATATTAATATTTCAAAATGAATTTAGTTTGATTTAAATAGATGTTTATTTGTTATTTTATACAGGAGACACATTCAAAATCAATTCAATTGTAAAATATTTGACATTTATAAATCTCACAAAGTACACGTTATCTTAGCAGATTCTCAGAAAATCCTTATCTTTCTATATATCTGTAGATCGTGCATTTCTAGTCTTCGCTTCGGAACCAAATCCTTTTAGTAAACAAGCGGCTCACATTTTCGCCCTCGGAAGTAGAGTGGGAAGCCCGTTTCTTGCACTAAATGTCCTCCGGGAGTAAGATAATAGAACTCCAAATAATGTGTAGTTCAAAGCATCAGAAAGGGCGGAAATACTTTGCAAAAAGTGCGTGGATGCAAATCCCCAACTATCATTTTGATTTTGCTACAGTCCTAGACGACAGTTATACAAGCATAAGGAGAGAAAATTGGTTTCTGTGTGAAATTCTTACATAGTTATGGCTTGGCTGAGATTTCTGAAAAGGAGTTTAAAATTTTTGAATGTTTGATGGGATATTGTAAGAAAGGTAAATGCTAGAACAAAATCATTTCTATTGTATGATAACGAATTCGGATTTTGTTGTTCGCACACATTTGAATGAAAATTACGACTTATTACATTTTCTAGTTGCAGATTTGGTTACTTTTTACCAACTTTGTTATTTTGTTTCCAGGTCCTCGGTTATGGTATAGTAGCTTGAAACCTAAATAAAAACCCTTTCAAAACCTAAATAAAAGTCCTAAAGTCATATTAAAAAGTCCTCACTAAATATAAGAAGGGAAAATTAGCGGGAAGTTAAAAAATAGCAGAAAATTTAGAATAGTTTAAGCGTTTTGTTTTTTACTTTTCTAATGTTATGAAATATTTTCAGTTAATTATATGCTGTGAGTTAGAAAAATAATTAGCATGCCATCTCATTGCTGTATTAAGTTGGATACAATTGAGCAATGCAATTCAACTACAGACGTAGCTAAAACTTTCTATAGCATGTGTAAGAAACGTTTTATAAAGGTGCTTTTTGACAAATATGTGCCCAGCGTTAGAATTGAAATGGTAGAAAATCTGCATTTTAATAATAATTTGAACAACCTATAAAGATAATTGTGTTTCCTCAGAAAAATGGACAATTAGTGAATTTGTAAGAATTATTGAAAGTATAAATATTGATTTGAAAAAAAATTCATTAATCTTAGCTTCAATAAAAAATATCAATTCATCACATTCTTTCAATTTTTATTCATTATTTTTGTTAGCAAATTATGCTAGTTCAAAAAGGAAATGAAGTAGTGATGAAATCATACAATTTTTCAAACATTTATGCAATTATATTGACAAAAACCATTACTTTTCTTTTCATTTAAATAATGACTGGTTTAGATATAACTTTCGTTTTTAAAGGTTAAATTTACATAAAAATATTGAATTACATAATCAATGTTGAAAGTAATTACTTCGAAAGTTTACTAACAATATTATATGTTTGAATAAAGAAAGATATAAGATATAATTGATCAAATGAAACAGAACACCACAAAAGTAGAAAACTGCAAAAATTGATGAAGCGAGTAGCAATATATCAAGTGAGCTTTGAAAAATGGGAATATTGAATCATTCATTGTTTCTCATTTGCATTTATTGCAAGAATGGAAAGTTTCTTGTACCAAATCATTTTTATTCTGCTGAAGTGAAATTAGCTTCTATTCAAAACTTGAAAAGATGATAACAAAAGGAAGAAAAGTTTTCAATAGGCAACAAAAATTGCTATTAATAATTTCTATTCAGTTCAACTTCTCTTTCAATCGTCATAAAATAGCACATATCGATAAATTGTACTTTTACGAACTTTTCAGCCAATCAACTAACAATAAAAATAAATAAATGAATAAACAAAATAGTCATAACAATAAATCCGCAAGAAAGCTGACTAACAGTTCGTGTAGAAACTTCAGAGATTTATTACATGAAATAAACGTTTAAAATGCTTGAATTAATTTAGAATGAAGTTCAAATATTATATATATATATATATATACATATGATAATTAAATATACGTGTAATAGCAATAACGAATTGTAATTAAAAGGGAAAACAATACTGAAAAATTTCAAAATAATTTTTACTTTAAAAATAATTGATTAAATATGTGGAGTGGTGAAATATTTTTACCACTCTATATATTTAATTAATTATTTTTAAAATAATTTTTAAATTTTAAAATTTTTCGAATTTTATTTTCGTTTCGTTTGATGGAATACTTTTTATTTATTACTGGTCTGCTGATCATTCAAAATATAAAAGGTGAAAAGGAATTATATATTTTTTAATTGCGTCGTGGACTGTGTGGCATTGTCCATGTCCCTGTGAGCAGCCAAAGTGGGCTGCATCGGCGATCGC
Source organism: Caerostris extrusa (assembly GCA_021605095.1). NCBI lineage: Eukaryota > Metazoa > Arthropoda > Arachnida > Araneae > Araneidae > Caerostris > Caerostris extrusa. The sequence goes on along the minus strand of BPLR01000113.1, from coordinate 4,952 downwards.
TGCTACTCATTTCGCACTATCAAGCGGGCACGTGAAGATATGCTACGGATACGAGTAACACAACTCCCACAACGCTCTACGATCATATCAGATCGAGCCCCAAGGCTTAATGTGGATTCTGAACCACTACAGACATCCTTGACACAGCCGGGACTGGAACCCGAAACTATTCTACAGTTAAATATACAACATAAACAGCCTTTGGTTATTTAAAAAATGGAAATTGGTTTTTTCGTTAATTTTTTAATGTTGTTTAATTCTTTATAGTTTGTTAAAAATACATGCATCAGCATAAAAATAAAGTTCCGCATCACGTCGTTGTGGATCACCCTCAACAACCAAAACTCTATCTGAAGAATAAAATTAGCAGCTGAACAAAGTCGGCCAATACTTGTGGTGTCGATGTATGCCTTCTCTGTAAATGCTTGCTTTATATTCCAATGATAAGGATCTGCTATCAGAAGTTTTTCGCTTTAATTGGTCACCATTCGGAAATTGAACATACATAGTTTTATATAATTAATTAAAAATATTTATGCACTCAAGTTTTCTCTTTTAAAATTACATTATTTATAAAGGTTGTCTGGCTAAAAGTAAATAAAATTACTTCCATGTAATTTAGAGTCGTAGTGTAACAAAATATTTATAACTTATTTTATGTTGTTCCCTGAGAAAAGTTTTAAATTTCATTTGCATTAAAGCCCTTTTTAAAATGACAGATATCAATTTGGTTATCATTAATGATTATGCGAAGAATTATCAACTTTCTTTTACCAATTGATTAGTGATATTTCAGATGCCGTTAAATCAACTGTTGCAAAGACGCTTTACTATAAACAATCCAAATTGCGAACTTTATGGTAGTACACAATTTTAATGAAACCAAACCAAAGGTAAAATGACCTCATATTTGGAAAAGAGATGTTACGTAATGGGGAATATTATTCATATATAATATCCAGGAAAGGTATTATATAAAAAAATTTAAATAATGAAAATGTGGCGAAACACTCAGTGTTGAAAGATGATACCTGGAGGGAAACTATGTAAAAACAAAATTCATCAACACGTCATTGTAAGCATACTCTTTCACTTTCAAGTTTTCAGAGTAATGCTATTTTGAACATCCTTTATACGCATTGACTCCTCGCTTATATTTTGGATAAATTTGTTGGAATTTCCAATAGCTAAAAGGCAGCAGTTATGCTGGTTAATATTTTGCAAGTATAGATTGTAGCTAGATTAATGGCTCACCACTTTCACTGAAAGTGTAAAGCGTTACCAGCATTTCCAATAAATATACTTTTGCCGGTCATTTTGTATTTATTATAGGTAATATTTAAAGCCGTTTATGCTTCACATATAAAATGATTTTTCTAAGAATATTCTTGATTTTGTTTTGTTTACATTTCGACAGAATATATGAGATAAAAGATATATTTATCTCATTATCATTCATACTCATAGATTAATGAATTTCCATGTTCTTAATTGAATAATAATGCCCTTTTTCTGAAGACAATTCTATCTGTTGTTCTATTTTATCTATTTTATGTCTTCTATTTTATTGTTTCTTTAACAATAAAATAGTTCTTAACTTCAGTAAATTTTAAAACTTCTCTTAATATATATCCAAAATCAATCCTTGTAGTTTGTGAAGTAAATACATCTTGTGTTTTCAGAATAATCTTTAATATATTCTGAAAGAAAAATTCTGAAAGACATTTGACGAAAGTTTTGAACTGTTTTTTGTCGTTTGCTCTTAGAGGCTTTACTAATCCTTTTAAATAAAACATTATTTGTAGGGTACAGTGTATCACAGCCTACTGGTCAGGCAAATTGGTTTTTTTTTCTGTATTATTATTATTAGTCTGTATTTACTATTTATTAATACCAAAACGAATTTTAATTACATATATAAAACTTATTTTTTTCTAAATAGCCTATTTTTTCTAAATATTCCTTCCTATTCTTAACAAATATAAAATCTTAACACCACTCTAAATTCCGCTAAATAGAAAATTTACTTCAATTTGAAAACCATTCAAAGAAAAAAATATTTTCCCGTAAAAAAAAATGAAATTATGTGGTTTAAAAATGCTCATGTTATAATTTTTAACAATTGTAAGAAAAAAATAACAGGACTTGCGTTTAAAGAAAAGCATAATTGCATACGTGAAAAAAGCAATTATCCTTAAGAGCAGTCGTTATGAATTTATATAACTATGTGCAAATACTACTCATTTCAGTTCAAACTGTTTAAATGGAATGTTCAAATACGTTTCGAAGTAAATTAAAAAACTAATTTGAAATATTCAGGATATTGCATGTTTAAAGTTCTGAAACATTTCGAAAATTTCGAGCTTTTTAGTTATTACTAGTTTAGTTTTAAGTTTTAAGAGGAAATGTTAAAAAACTATTTATATATATATTTTGCAGTTTAGGAAACTAGAGTTTATATACAAATACAGCCAGAAAGCTATTTTACGTTATTTAATATGTAGGAAAGGAATGCAAAAACTTTTCTTCAACTAAGAGCAAAGATTACGAATATCTGCTGCATATTTCAATGTTACCAAGTAACTTTATGAAACCAGTATATTTGAGATCTACACATTTTCAAAATATTTAATAAATAAAACCTAAAACCTCCTTATATGTCATAGCTAAGCTTAAGAAAGATTTATTTTAGTCGTGTTTAGTGCAATTTACTTCTCTAAAATATTATATATGTATGTGAAATTGGAGCAAGTAAGGAAGAAGTTTTAAAACACATGGAATAAAATACTTGAACTACAAAATGTACTTGACTTACAAGATATTAAATTAAATAGACATTAACTAAATATCAGATATATTAAATAGTTAATATTATATAATGATAATTATATTAATTAGATAGTAGATATTAGTTAGATATTAAAATAAAATTAGCATAAAAAACTTTAAATGGTAGTAATTTTTGATACACAAAGAAGCCAAAAACAACAAGAATTTTACTACCAGATTAGATAAAATTGCAATTGATGCAAATGAAATATGACGATATCAATAAATAAAACAAAATAAATCAATAATATTTTTGTTAGCAAATCATTGCTGTTGGAATTATCTTTAAAGTAAGAAACCTGTGTTATATCATTTATTGAACTGTTGAACTGACCCATAATTACAAAAGCCCTTTGGCGTCAAATCAATGAAGATAAATTTAACAATACCAAGCTTAATTAAAAATTAAATTAATAAATGTTATCGGAAAATTGCTGGTATTTAATCTAATTAAGAATAAATAGGATATTTTCTTGGTCAAAAAAGGTCTTACAAAAAAATATTCACAATTTCAAAGGATTATTATTTTCTAGTTTAATTTTCAGATGTACAGTAGAACTCATTATTTGTTAATTTAATTACTATAATCGAGTTATCTGAAATATCAGCCGTTCCATTAATATTTTTCATTACAACTACACAGTTTGAAAACCCTTTTTTTTTTTAATTTTAAAATAGATATTGAATAGTGAAAATAGATATTGATTAAAGATATTGATACTCAGAAACGCCTTTAAGTATACGTTGTTTGCAAAATTAAAATAACACTAATAATGACGTAAGGTTGCGTTATTAGTTAGAGGTTTAATAAAAGTTAAAAGAAAATGTTAAAGCTATTATTAGTAATAAAATAAATATACCAGTATAAGGATATTTTAAGTAGTTGATATTTCAAAATTTTTCACGATTGCTTGTTTTTGGCCAGATCCTTCAATCTATTTAATTTTTAACCTTCAGAGATTAAATATAAACATTTTTATCACGGAAAAAGCTTGAATTCTCAAATATGTCTTGAAGACAACAAACTGTAGCATTGGGGACAATTCTTGAATATATTTCAATAAATGTATAAAATATTTGAGAGGTTATGTAAAAAAAAACTTCTTCATAATAAAATAACAACAATTTATTTATGATTTAATTGGTAGAATTTCTTATTTTTAAAATAACCATTAATGAATTAGCGATTTTAATATTTAGGATGAAGAAAAGGGCTGTTTTTTTTTTATTTATTTTACTTATCTTTGAAAAAAATATTTTGGTTTGGTTTATTAAGTTTTAAAACTATTTCATTGAAATGATGGCGGGAAATACTTCTGACAAAAATTTAATATTTTAAAATATTAATGTATAGAAAAATTAAATATTAATTATAATTATAAATTGAAATGATTTTTTCTCATATAATATATTACTGACTTATTTGTTTTTTATTGTTAAATATATTTCAAAAATAATTTAAATTGATGAAAAATACACTATAAAAATATATATATATATACTAAAAATAACTGTTTTTTAATAACGAACACATTTTGGCAATGCTAGTTAATAAAATTCATCTCAATTATAAAATGCTGTTTGTTGATACTTTTTCGACATTCTTATGCATTTATTTCATGAAAGTTAAACAAAGGAAACATACGAACACATGAAGGAAAGTTAAACAAAGCAAACACATAAACACATGAAGAAACACACGAACACAGAAGGAAAGAATTAAAAGGAAACACATGAAGAAGAAAAGTTAAACAAAGGAAACACATGAATTGAAGTTAAACAAATGAACTTTAACAAAATATGAATAAAAAAGTGAGCAAACGTGATATACATTTCAACAATTTAAATTAACGTGAATCCCACTCCTGGAATAAGAGTAACGTTCGTAGCTGGATTGCAGTAGTACTTAAGTTCATGACTATCCTCTCAAATTTACAGGGTTTACTCTCATATGAAACACAAATTTGTGTAGTTATTATTCAAAATCTCCCCTTAAGCTGAAATCATGTGTTTATTAAACGTTGGTTGCTTAATATACTATCCGAGACCATCCATTTTCCACAAAGTCAGTAGTTAGGTAACAACAGTATATAGAATATTCTGATAAAAGACATGAATCCATT
>BPLR01000112.1:0-74418 GCA_021605095.1 Caerostris extrusa | reverse complement strand
AAATGTAAGGCGGCAATTAAATAGTATTTCTTCAGAAATAGATGTACTACTACTTACAGCTTACGAAGTAAGCGTGAGAAGGCTTTTCTCATGATAGCACTTTGGAAGCATAAAAAAGTTATTTCGGATCGACAACGAGAAGCGGCTTCTATTAAGAAAGCTATTATTCTACTGAGAAAAGGTGTCACACAAATGCTTAGCTGTCTTTTTGAGTAAAAAATATATAATTTTGTTTTCTTTTTAAGCGGCATTGCCAATACTTTTTGGAACTGCCATGTAATTTTGGACGACTATCCTTATAGGACACGCCCGCCATTGGCTTTGCTCAAATTTAGAAGACAAGGATATCATTTACCTAAATCTATATATATTATACTTTTAAATTTGTAGAAGCTCATCTCTTGTAGAGCAAAAACATTTTACAGACATATAGTTTTAATAGTTTAGTCGTGGAGTACATTCAGAAACTTTAAAGTTACGTTAGTAAAAATCGAAATTTTATGTAATATTATCGTTATTAATGAATTAGTAAAGATAATATTACATAAAATTACGATAAATCAGAGTTAGAAGTTGATACACAAATGTCATTTCAATTGTCGCTTTCTTTTCTCAACACCACACCAGCACCTAGGACTATGTAGCCCTTACAATTAGAAAAGTGAAAATGGAACATTGGCAAGCCCTCGTATGAGCCTCGGACCTGATACCAGCGAGGCGTTATGTGGGTAGCCAATCTGCCATCGGAAGGAGCTTTAGAAATAACTTGCGTATCGTGAAGTCAAAACCCCGAAACTCCATCGGGTATCCTGACTATCGATGAGATTGTTTTACACACATTGTTACAATGGCCGTGAGTCTCCCTCGTATCTATAAGCAGTGACTTGAACAATACTGTCAGTGGATTCGATTCGAATCCCGGCCTTCGTATGCTAGCTGCTCGCATTGCCACTTGGCCGCATTCGGCAGTCTCAGTAGTCTGGTAGTCATAAATGTTTTGGCCGAGAATTCCATCCTGTAAGAACACAGTCAACATCCTACTCCACCTACAGGCAATCAACAATAAGATAATTTTTTTTAACAACAATGGTGCACAATTTCTATCTTACAACATAATTTGAATATCTATAATATATAGAATATCAACGCAATATGAACAAACATAATTTAAAATTAGGAACGATATAATTAAATACATTTGAAAAAAAGTAATTAGCAATTATTAGTATCAAATTAACTTTAGATGGCAGAGAAAATAGAATAACCTTAAATACCTGTCGAGATTGATCTGCAAGTAAGGCTTGTGTCTGTAGAGCATCGTGCAGAGGCATGGCCAAAGTAATGGGCTGCCTCGCTTGCGAGCGGCTAAAAGGAGTGCTTTGGCTTCCTGGGCTGCCATGAAGAATGCTAGCTTTCCAAAAGTTTTTGGCCTAAAGTTTTCCTTGCCCTTTCTCGCAGCCCGAGGGTTGTTGCAGACAATTGTGCTACTAGCTATAGACAAGCTGGTGCTGTCTGTCAACAATGGATGAGGCTTCATCCAGGAGAGGCGTTCTGGTGTGCTTAATAGGGCGCTTTCTTGGTTCAGCATGAGATCTGCATCATTTAGTGCAAAGAAGACATGGATGCCTGCTGCTCACAAAAAGGTCGTCTTGCAACAGAGTATGACTTGCTGCAGGTTGCACTAAGTGGATACCTGTTTTTAAGGACATAAAAGTTAATATGAATTCAGTTTTGTTCATGTATCTATGGGCATGCTATTTAACACAATGGCACAAAAGCGCGATTTCTTTAAAAAATTGTAAAATAAATTTAATTTTTTATATTTTAATGGCTAAAGGTAAATGATTAACATTAAACTTCGAACACAACTGTTTGGCTCATACGGGGTGGCATATTCATTACTTTTCTACATTTTTGAAAACATTCGCTATATTTACAGTAGGAAGCACAAGATTTGTTTTCAAGAACATCTGTTAGTAAAAGCTCCATGACTAGATCTCAGAATAGGCTTCAGCTCTTCAGCGAACCTCTGTTGAAATGATACACAGTTCTTTGCAATGACAGATAGCATTTTGTTACAGTATTAGATTATACAATTTAGAAATCTAGATAAAACTTAAATCCCTGAACACTGAAACTAACCAATTAAAAGACTTGAACGAAACTAGACCATCATGCTTCTGGGTCTAAAACATTTGTTTTTTCTCTACAGTCCTTTTTTGCTCATTTAAGGTAATTAGATCAGGATCTGCTTGTTTTTAACGTGGATTCTGAACCACTAGCAAGCATCAATGCTACAGCTAGGATTCGAAGATCAGATGGTCGTGGTACCAATGGCTAGAACGTTAGCCAATTGGCCATCAGGGAGCTTGAAACGTTTCTGTCAATCCGCAGACCTTCAACGGATACTCTTTGACTAGAAATGCCTACTTTCTGTTCAACAGCAACAGCTAAAACCTTGGTATGTAAATTGAAGTGATCTTAAACGGTATTAGCAAAGCTGAAAAAGAAAGTAAATATCAAGCATAATATTTTGCTTTCTGTTTTTATTTCTTTGAATATCAGAGTAGATGAAATTTTAGGCATCTTCTTAACTTATAATTTTTAATTGTTTATTTTTTTATATTAAACATCGACACAAGAACAAATATGTAAAAGAATGATTACTCCTCATGATATTTTTTATTGGATGGTACCATTGAATTACCATTTGAATAGGGCAACTGTAAAATATTGTGATTTTAAAAGGGGGAGTTTTTCCCGCCATATTTGAATCATACGACAGTAAGTAAAGCAACTACTAACGGTTTGCTTTAGTACAATTATAACAACTCTTGCCTTTTTCAATGCACATTTCAAAACTTTTTTTATCAGGAGTTTCTCAAAAGTAGTGTTAAGTTTTATAACACAAGTATTATAGCATCCTCTGCAATTAGAACCGAGAAGACTGATGGCAATTGTGATCAGGTGCATAAGCTTCTCAAGCTGCCTGGTGAGAGTTTTCCATGACATATGGGAGCCATAGGGCACTGCCCAAATGAGAAGCAGTAATCTGCAAAATTCCTTCCGTAAGATAAGGCCATATCTTCATCCCAGTCAGTGGGCTATTCATAATTTACATAAAGGGAAGTAAATAAAAGAATTCTGTTGATATACAATGTAGAAAATAACATATGTAAAAATACTAAATACAGATATCCTGCTTTCTTCAGTTCGCTATTATTATTGAATAATAAAATTGTTTTTTATTGACATTTAAATTCTAATACTTATATTTCATTTTTGAAAAATATAGCAATTTTAAGAAGAAGAGAAATGAAAAAAAATATACGAAAAGGGTTTTTAAAAACACCTGTGATTCCCTTCTTATAATAAGCGTAATAAAATAATTAAAAATAAATTATATGTAATAACATTTCTTAAAGAATATCTTAGATTAAAATTTTCAAGTTGTTTATTGTTGACCGAATCTGAATCGATATATTTTTTACTCAAAACGATTTGTCAAAAGAAATTTTCATTTTTTGTATTTTAATAAAAATTTTTGAGACAGTTAATCTAAAAAAAAAAAAAATAATTGTGCCAAATTTTATAAGCAAATTTCTTTGTATACAATTTCTGTAGAAGATTACCATTGTAATATTATTAATGCAAAACCAATGCTAATTCAACTAATGCAAAAATTCAAATATCACAGTAGACACGCAGTTTGCTTTCCGTCATCTCAAATTCAATTAATGTTTATTTTATGTTTTGCTCATGGATGCATGACTATATAATAATACAGCTGGGATAAATAGCACGAAACTAAATCATAAAAATATTTTTAGTTCAAAATTCTCTGAAATTTTTTTTATTTGTTTTAAAACATGAAAATTGTTTTGTTGTGTCAATACTTTTCAATTCAAATTAAAAATAAAATAATCTTAATTTACTCTTATTCATTTCTCTTATTATAACACAAAATTTCTTATTACTAATGCCTTATTTAATAAAAATTGCTAATGCTTCATTTAATAAAAGCATTAGTGTTTCATTTAATAAAAAGTACTATGCTTCATTTAATAAAAATTATTAATTCTTCATTTAATAAAAACTATTATTCTTCATTTAATAAAAGTTAGTGTTCTTCATTTTAATAAAAACTATTAATGCTTCACATTTAATAAAAGTTAATGTTTCATTTAATAAAAATTACTAATGCCTCAATGAATAAAAATTACTAATGTTTCATTTAATAAAAAATACTAATGTTTTTATTTAATAAAATTACTAATGTTTTTCATTTAATATAAAATATTAATGCTTCATTTAATAAAAAGGAGGGTATTAAATGCCTCATTTAATAAAAATCACTAATGATTCATTTAATACTAATCGGGCTTTAAATAATTTTATGCCCTTTTAGAAATAAAGAGTGCTTTCAAATTAAATTTGCTCGATTTTTAATTTAAATATAAGGATTCTTCAATTATTTTTATTTTTAAATATCTAATTCTAATAAAAAAAATTTAAATAATTAATAATTAACTTTTTAAAAATTAATAAATAATTAATTTTTAAAATAAATGCACAATTAATTATTTTCGTAATGAAAGTTTATAACAAAGGAGTTTTCAACTTTTTTTTAGAATTAAAATCTGTTTAGCTCAAACATAAACAATAAAAAATAAATATACTTTTAAAAAATAAATTAATAAATTTTTAAAAGCAATAAAAAATAATAATTTGAAACTGTTGGGAGAATTAACAAGACCTATCTGAGTAATAACAGTAATTTTATATTTTATGCATAAAAGGACCGATTACTAAATGAAGATTAAAAAACCTTTTAGTATTTCTTTCTAGCTTTATAACATTTCCTCATATTCTGATTATATCATGTATCTTTTCTTTTTTATGAACACCAGATTTATTAAACTTCATTATATGACAGAACTGTAGAAGATCAGCGTTATTGAACTGCATGACCCTTTTAAAAGGGAGAATAGAAGAAGGCTTTTTTTTTGGTTTACTATCTAACATTTATGTGTAGTATTGGAATTTTAACAGGATGTTCTAATATCTACAAGAGACATCCTATCACAATCTGCATATAATTTATCAACTTCTCTAAGCAATAATGATAGTGAACACCACCAGCAGGAATAGAATCTCTGCTCTTTTACTTATTGGACAGTGCGTCCCTACTTCTGATCTAGTAGTAGAAACATATAATGAATAATTTGACTTAAAATAAATAGGTCATAAATAGATGCATAGGTCATACATAGTCAAAATTTACATTGGGCAATGCAAATATTCAAATTTGCATACATCTTACCTATGGTTTGCCGCCGGATATCGTGGTCAATGAGCGCATGCAATAAATGTCGGCCTGCATTGGGTCCATGTTTGTTTCGGAAGTGAGCAATTTGGCGAGGATGCCCGTCGCCAACAGCAATTCAACTGCTCCAGTGCCCCTGTTGTGACCTTTGAATCCTCCCATTATACCCTGAGAATGGACACCGGTCACGATGTAGAAAATATCACGCCAAGTAGTGCGGTCAGTGCGATTGTCCACCTGATTTCCATGTTGCTGTATCTAGAAAAGAAATATTGCTTTCATTAAAAATTTTATTTATAAATACATAGATTACAAAAAATTAGTTAGTTGATACTAAAGAATTCCTTCAAATAAATGTATAAAATCATTTTCTGTTTGACACTTTCATAAAAAATGCTTATCGAGGTTTTTATTAGATAAAAAATTATACAGCAAAAATCAAATAATTTAAATTATTCATTTTTATCAATTTTTCCAAAATTATGTTAATAGAAATGGATTAATCATTTCATTTTATACAGTTTTTGATACAAAAAAAATTTAAAAGATGTTAAATTTTAACTAGTAAGGAATCATTAAAATATCAATATTCAATTTTGTTCATGTTCAAAATATCAATATTCAATGTTGTTCAAGGCTTAATGTTCCAGATTCAAAACATCAATATTCAATGTTATTCAATGCTGAATGTTCAAAATATCAATACTCAATGTTGTTCAATGCTCAATGTTCAAGATAACAATATTCAATGTTTAGTGTTCAAAATATCATTTTAATGTTGTCTTTTAAATGCCATTGAAAAAAAATTAAAACCAATTTTTTAGTGTTACAAGAAGAAAGTTGGCATTAATAATCTCAGCATTAATAGTCTAAATCAGCAATTACCCGTATTCTGATAATCGTTTCGCTGACATAAAACAACCAATAATTTTTACGGAATAATTATTATTTTCAACGATAATTAATACTTTACTAAATGGTATAAATATATTTTTTAAAACTTAAGGTTCAGTTTACTTTAAAAAATATATATTTATTTTTTAAATATATATATATATATATATATATATATATATATATATATAATAGCAATGAAATAAAAAAAATAGTAAATAAGTATTGGAAGGAATTCCGCCATGTTGAATTATTAATTAATTAACTTTTAATAAAAAGTCAAACAATTCATAAAATAGAATTATTAACATTACAGTTTATTGACTTGGAGGAAATAATCATGTTATTTAAATGGTAATATCAAATAAATAAAAGTTTGAAGGCATTGCTTTTAATAAAATAATTTTTTTTTACTACCAATATATACTGACAATGAAATAGTATACAGACGAACTTTACGAATTATTTTTTTAATTTGTTTTCAACATATTGTGTGCAAGTTTTTTAAAAATTATTAGTAATCTTTCTTTCATCATTCTTTTAATCTCTGATCTCAAGATTCATTTAAATTAAGGATGATTTCATTTACCTGGTATATTTTGTGGTCACCCATGAATCTTATGTTTCTCTAATATATGCCACAAATAGTGCACTAACGGACAATAATGTGAGACCGTTCTTTTAGAGCTACATGTATTGTCGAAATGAGTACGATTTCTTAGCTTATAGAAGAAACCTCTTGAAATTCTCACCAGATAGCTATATTTTTTCTCTTCTTATTTTTTTGTATATTTTTAATAAAATTTTTTAGCTACATATATTTCCTTTATGTTTCAATAATGTATGACACAGTAGTTAGTGCACTAGCGGACGATAATGTGAGTTCTTTTAGAGCTATATGCACTTTCGAAGTGAGTACGATCTCTTAGCTTATAAAAGAAGAGCCTGAAAATTCTCACCAGGTTTGGGATTCATATAACGGACTCATTACATATGTTGCCCCAAATGCCATCGAGTCTCATCACTTCAGAACATAGTGACTACATTGTAAGTTTCCAACTGATTACACTCTGAGTCTTCTAGTACGCTGATACCATTTTTGTGGAACAACATAAAAACTGATAAACACCATGGAAAGGAAAAAGTAGTTTGCAATTTTCTAAAATATATGCCCCTATTGTTATAAAAGATTCTTTGCCAATGAGAATTTTACTGTTTACTTACTTTCACTATGCTGCACGTACTAATCTAAGGTTTGAAACCAATCACCTTCATTATATTACAACATACAATCAAAACTGACTCAAAATGAATCTAAGTCAGTGAATAACAAGCCAGTAACTAACAATAACTAATAACTCAGTCAGTCTAAATGAATCTATGAATTATTATAGGCCCTTTTGCAGTATTTTAAATTAACGGATTATGCATGCGATAGGAGACGATTTTGAGTGTGCTGGCTGGTTTTTCGATTTAAAAGACAGGGACATAACTTAAATAAATGACTGACTTTAATACAGTTTTAAAATTGATCATAAATGAAAATAATTCACCGAATTGCATAACATTGGCAATCTTAATTAATTGGGGCTGTAATATAAACATCATTAACTTGTGAAAAACATTAAAATTGGTGAATTAAGTTAATAGAGGCCTATCTATTATTAGTCATTGTTATTATATATATATATAAAGTCTACACAATTATAAATGTATTATTCTTGTTTTTATAAACAAATTTTGAAAGTGCAAATGTATACTTTAGAACAATGTTCTTAACGTTGTTTTAAAAGTTGACCATAAAAAATAATTTGCCGAATTACATATCATTCACCATCCTAATTAATTGGACCTAATATCATTCACCGAAATAATAATAGTTAATCGTAAAAAACTTTATAAATAATCATTAATCCGAAATAATCATTAAATCGTGAAAAACTTTAAAATTGGTGAATTAATTTAATAGGGGTCTTATTATTAGCCATCTATTTATTATTTATATATATTTCTTTCAGAACGACAGAATTATAAATGTATTATTCTTGCTTTTATGAATAACAAGAATGAATTGAATCCTCATATTGAATTTAATCATAAGTTTAATTATAAATACTAATTGCAAGTTTCCACAAACGTGGAATATTTTTTGTTTTTATAAACAGATCTAGATCCTTTTGAGAGTCCTAACTGGCTTCTCGATTTGAAATTGTTTTTTTTCAATTTATACACATTTCAATGACTAACGATTGCACACTTTAGAAACTGTTCTTAATACTGTTTTAAATGTGACTATAAATGGCAAATAATTTGCTAAATCTCATAACATTCACCATCCTAATTAATTAGAGTTATAATAAAAACATCATTTACCAAAATAATAGTAAACATCATTCACTAGTGAAAAACATTAAAATTGGGGAATTAATTTATTAGGGGTCTTATTACAAGCCATCTATTTATTATATATATATATTTTTTTCAAAAGACACAATTATTAATGCATTATTGTCGCTTTTATAAAAAAAAAAATAATCAAAATAATCAAGGATCTAGAATATTAAAAACAAAATATTCTCGTTTGTGGAAACTTTTGCAATTAGTATTTATAATTAATTATTAATATCAATTATAAGTTTAAACAAACGAGAATATTATTGTTTTTATAAACAAATTTTGAAAGTGCTAACTGGCTTCTCGATTACGGAAATTTAAAAAAAATTTAGATGCATTTCGTGTATTTAGTTGCATTTAGATACTTTTGAAAATTGTTTAATAATGTTTTAAACTTGATCATAAGTCGCCAAATTGAGCATCATTTACTATCAAAATTTTTAATATAAGCATCATTTACTAAAATGACATTAAAATTGGTGAAGGAAGTTAGTTGGGGTATTTATAGAGCCATCTATTTATTATTTATATATATTTTTAGGACTGCAGAATTATAAATGCATTATTTTTTGCTTTTTATAAAAAAAAAGAATTGAATTTTAAATTTAATCATAATTTTAATTATTAATAATAATTATAAATGTCCGCAAACGAGAATATTTTTGTATTTATAAACAGATCTAGATAATTTTGAGAGTGCTAACTGGCTTCTCGATTTTTTTTTAATTTTGACACTAGTTATTGCTAGCAATTACACATTTTAGAAAACTGTTTTTAATACTGTTTTTAAAATTGATCTTAAGTGGAGATATTTCACCAAACTGCACATCTTTTACCATCAAGTTTAATATAAGCATCCTTTACTGAAATGTCATGAAAAACATGAAAAATGGTGAATGAAGTTGGGGTATGAAACCATCTATTTAATATTCATATATTTTTTAGCTATAGAATTATGTATACATAATTCTTATTTTCATAAAATAGAAGTCCCAGATTTAATCTTATGTCTAATTTTATTATAAGTATTGATTATAAGTTTTATCAAAAATTTAAATAATCAAGAATATTTTGTTTTACAAACAAGAACTAAGTCTCAAAAAACATTGATAAACATCTTAATACATAAATTAAGTCAATATTTAAATTGCCTTCTTTAAATTTCAAGTTCATCCATCATTATATTATTATACAAAATAAAAAGAGATTAATGCATCTATATAAAAGCTGTTTCAAAATTCGATTTATATTAACCTGTCCAATCTTTTTTCAGATCACAATGCTACATGATGCTACTACTTATCATAATTCAATGATACATGATCCAAATTTTGGGAAGACATGCTCTTCATTATTCTGGTATCCCCTTGTTACTAGAGATGGATTCGACATGCAACATGAAAATTTGTGAATGAAGTTAGTTGGGCTAGAGAGTCATCTATTTATTATTCATATTTTTTTTCAGATATATATAGAATTATGTATAATAATTCTTGTTTTTATAAAATAGAAGACCAAGTTTAATCCTATGCCTAATTATTATAAACATTGAAGTTCTATCAAAAAAAGTTAAATAATCAAGAATATTTTTTGATACACAAGAATTAAGTCAAAATACCACAGATAAACATCTTAATACATAAATACTAAGTCAATAAATACTTCATTTGCCTAAATTCATCTTACATTATATTATTATACAAAATAAAAATGCGATCAAGATTGATGCATCCGTATAAAAGCGGCTGCCAAAAGGCGATTTATATTAAGCAGACCAATCTTTTTCAAATCATAATGCATATTCAATGATACATGATCCAAATTTTGGGGGAAGACATGCTCTTAATTATTCTGGTATCCCCCCTGTTTCTAGAGATGGACTCGTCCAAGCATGACGTTGCGGAATGCTCCATTTCTTGGAAGATGCTCTCAATCCCATGGCGTCCTATTGCCTCCATTTTTAATGAAGCGTTCCATACCGGTAAAAAAAAAAGGGGGTTCCGTTTGAAGTTCGTAAGTGGAGATTTTTCTTTTGGATGATTTAGGTTGCTTTGATAGTAAGGGATTTTTAATTGTGTTATCAGGGGAAAAAAGAATACCAAAGTTCTTTCCTCTCCAGCAATAAAAAATCATTTCGAGCAAAAGAATTTTAATGATACAAATGCTGTTTTAGATTTTTGTTTTTTGTTAGCAAACTACTTCAAGACTATCATCTGTTAATTGTTTATAACGCACTTGAAATAATATATCAACAATTTGTTTGGGATTTTTATATAATTATGTGTAATTATTTTTTATAATTTGTTATTTTGGTTATTCTAAATACAAATAAAATTGATGTTCAATTGCTATTTATAGAAAACATTATTGAAACTGAAAAAAATAAACAATTTCGACTTTTTTTTTTATAATTCTCCTGAAATTTTAGTAATAAATTATTTGAATTTAAAAAGTAATTCTAAAATAAAAAAAAAAAATCATTTCTGTCAATAAAATCATCAAATTAAAATTTATAAATATTAATAATGTAAATATAAATAAAATATAAAATAAATAATGTCAGTTACAAATAAAATTTCAGAACAACCGAAATTTTCATTGTTTTTTTTTTTAATAAAGAAAAAATTTAATAGTAGAAATTTGAGCATTAAAAAATTGTTTCTATAGCTTTTTTTCCCAAGTTTTTTGTTGAAAATTGCTTATTATATAAGTCAAAGGATTTATAGCTACATTGGAAAGAAAGAAAATAGAAATATATCCATAATATATATAAAAGAAATATATTTGAAATATTCTCATTCTGTTTTAATATCTAAAAATTAAATCTAAAATTAATGTATTTGATTGTGACTCACTTTAAGTGAAATAAGACATAACATATTTTTCTAAAACATATGCAATGCATTTCCCTGAATTTTATCCTCCTTTCTCTATAATTTAAGAAAAATTGACAGGTTGTGATTTACAATATTGTCTTATTGAAATCACAACTTTATTAACAATAATTAACTTTATTATTCAATAAAGCATTTCTGCAAAGCAGCGAGTATAAAAATAAAGTACATCATATAAAGTAAAGCATCTAAAGTAAAACTATATTGCTTCAAACAACATTGGGGGAGTTAAAAAGCTTTCATTTTAACATGATAGATTTTTCCTAATATTAAATAAACAATTTTTTCACGATACCCTAGAAAGCTGTACTACGGATATTTATTTCTAAACATATTCAAAATCCGGAATTCATTGAATTACATAAAATATGTACAAAAATATGTAAAATATGTACCTGTAAATATGTATATTTACAGGATAAGTCATTATCGACAAAGTTTGTCACATAGTGCTTATTATTATTATTATCATTATAAAAACTGAATGCTTGATATTAATTATCATTGACAAATATAACTGATACTACGGTCAGATTTGTAACAAACTCAGCCTTATTCAGAGAACACTATATTCATAAGACAAAAAGATAGAAGAAAAGCCTTGCCTTTAGTTTTTGTGAGTTTCACCGGCTGAAATATCTATGGAATAAATAAATTCTCCATATACAAAGATTTCTATTAATTACAATCAAAATAATGAGATCATCCATGCAGGTAAATAGATAATGAAAAGTTGGCCTTCAAAAATGTAAGTTATTCTAATATTTGGAATGGTTCAATCATAAGTATTAAACCAGCTTTGATATAAAATCAAAAGCATTGATGGTGAATCAAAAGTATTGATAGAGAATTAGTTTTCAAAATTCAAGTTATTCTCCCATTCTAAATCAAAGTTATTCTCCCATTTGGAGAAGTTCAAACAAAAGCATTGGATAGAGTCAGCTTTGATAGAGAATCAAAAACATTGATGGACAATCAAGTTTTCAAAATGAAAGTTACTCTACCATTTTGAGAGATTCAAATAGAAGCACTGGGTAGTTGATGGGGAATCAAGTTTTCAAAAAGTTATTTTACTTTTTTCTCATGACAAAAGTGGATAAATTTGTTGATTTATATTTTATTTAATTCTGCTGTTGAATTCATTTGGTTTCATATATAATAATAAAAGAATTTATTTAATTATATGCATTTATTTTCAAGATAACTTTTTTTTTTCTTATTAAACTACATTTCGACTAAAATAATGATTTTAGTTTGTAATTAACTCATTAAAGTGCAAGTAACTGACCTTCAACTAGTTAACATAAAAAAAAGATTTCGAAATTACTCTAGGGTTAGTTTCAGTAACTAATTTGAAAAAAGTGTGAAATCAGTTGTCATTGAGACAGATAACAGAGCTTCCATAGTTTGATTGAAGTTCCCAGTATTTCTCTAACAAATGCAATGTAGTTTCCCTTGAAGTTCATCATCTTTTTTTCTCTAACGATTATAGTATAGAAAACCCCAAAACACCCTGGATAACGCTGAAACTGTTTCATGTATCAGTGATCAAAGCATGGGTAGTTAGGAAACCGGTATTGAGAAAAATTAAAAGAAATACACTTTCATAAAAAAAAATTATAATTGTTATAAAACAGGCATTATTTTCTTTAAAATATGAAAATAATCTTGCCAAATCAGTATTTTTTTTTTTTTTAATTTTTTAAAAAAGTAAAATATATAGAGCGGTGATTTACAATCATCAAAAATATACGACTACCAATTTTTATGAATATCTTTCCATAAATGTTTACGAAAATATTGGGTGTTTAAAACAAATATATAAAATTAAAAATTGTAAATTTTAATTTTATTATGTTAATTTTTTATTTCCCTTGAAAAATAGAATGAATAAGTTGCGAAGCAAAGTAAGGCAAAAAATGGAACTCCAAAATATTTTCACAAAATTTTGTTAAAAAACATGTTACTTTCGTGTTAAAATTATAAAGAATCTGAATAATAAATTCTTTTCATATATAAATTTTTATAAAATAATTTATAAAAGATTTTAAATTTGATTTTTATTGATATTATATCGTCTATAATATCATAAAAAATATAGAATAAGTTATTTAAAAACGAATTTATGGTATGTTGATGTATTTTATTAAAAATGAATAACAATGCATTTTAAAAACCTCAGTTTTAATAGCATAACTTGTTTATTAGTATTAATATAAAAAGTTATTATAATACTGAAATTATTAGTTACTAATAATAATGAAAACATCATTTTTAGTAAAAAAATCATTTAACTATTTGCTAGAAAAAGATAATCTTATCAACTTTTATTTATATCAATTTTCTTTTTTAACATTTACTTAGAAATAAATTAATTTTACACAAAACCATAAAAAAATTTCCGAGCGATAAAATAAAAATAATTTAGATGTAAAAAATATTTATATGAGATTATATATGTAATTTAATATTTCTGAATTATAGGCAAAACTGTATATAAATAGATGTAATGGCAATCTACATTAATGATATACATTATTTTTAAGTTTCAGAAAAGTTAATTTTCATTCTCGTTTTTGTCATTTAATTATAACGCATTACTGAAAACATAATTTTTAAATATACTTTTTTTATGATTTATAGTAAAAATAGTTTAAATTTCAAATAAATGTATTTAAAATAGAATCTGAAATTTTCATTTGAGTTTAAAACTTATTTTGAATTTTCACTTTTGAAGAAAAATGAATTTCAAAATAACAATCAATATTTTATTTCCACTAAAATTTGATTAACTTTTAAACTTAAAATTGATTATGAAAATAATTTTAATAACTTTAATTTTGAAAGATAGAAAGGCATTTTATATAAAAGCAATAGTCAAATAGTTAACATAAAAAAGTAGCGCAACTCAGTTAAAGAAAATATAGCGTAATAGAATAAAATAAATTTAATTTTAAAACTTAAAATGGAATAAATATAATTATGATCATAACTTTAAAACAATTTATTTATAAAAAAAAACCCAACAAAACACACATAATTTCGTAACATTTTTAACTTAATAAATACATAATATTTTTTAATTTAATTGAATAATAAATATATTTATTATACATTATCATTAATTAATTAATTTAAAAACTCATTAAATAAATTTCAAAACCAAATAACAAATTAACGCCCACACTCTTTCCCGCATTAATCAAAACACCCGCAAACCGAAAATCACTCACTTCTGACAACAAATCACTCACCTTCACTGTAACCGCTACTCTCCGTGGTTCCAAATTCAAAACGAGTGCACCTCAGCGTCTAGCGAGCGCTTTTAAGAGCCCTTTTTTTCCACGCTCTATCACGTGGTACGAGACTCCTTCGCCCGGGGGGAGTGAATGACTCGCGACTCTTTTTGAGTGCGGGGTGCTCCAGTAAGGTTCGAGCACGCTTCGCCGGTCGCCCTACATCCCCTGCGCGGATTATCCTGACACCAAGTTCACTGTCGGAATTAGCGCCCGCCGCAATCCCCGATGCACTAATTAGGAAAGCCTGTTCACAAACCACCACTACAAATGAGTAAAGTTAAGTGCTCGTAAATATGAATGTGGAGAAATTTGTCCTTTGCTGTCGTTTAAAATGTATTTACAGCTATGACCATAAATGTTGTTGTTTAAAATTACAGGATATTTTTTGGTGGACCATTCTTATGTGGAACTTATAATTCGTTTAGTATATAAAATGAAGTTTGACATGATTGTTAGGGAAAATTAATACCATTTCCATGAATTTCCTTCAACATATACTAAACCATATATTCCTTTGAACACTTTTTATGAACATACACATATACCCTCGAAAAAATATATTTTCCCCATAAACAAATCATATATATATATCTGCACCACAGGTTTCAATTTCGATTACCGGTGGTGCCAAGGATGTTTGTAGTGGTCCGAATCCATTTTAAACCGTAAGTTTTTACCCTCGGTCTAATATGTTCATAGAAAGTTGTGGGGGAGTTTCATTTTAAACATTACATATTAAAAGGAGATCTTTATAAAATTTAAATATTAAAATATGATTTTTTTGCTGCATATATTACTCGTGTCCGTAGCATATCTTCAAACTATGTGTGCCCCCTGGGTAGTGCTCGCACACGTGCCCCTTTAACGCATCTATCTAAAAATTATTTCTCAAAACGAAATTTTTAAAAAATGATTACAAATATGCTAGAAAGTTAAAGTTGTGAATTTAAAGGAAACCAGTGTTTCATCAAAACTAAAACTTTGTCATTTAACTTGCAAACAAATACATTATATCTCTGTCTCTCTCTCTCTCTCTCTCTCTCTCTCTCTCTCTCTCTATATATATATATATATATATATACTATCTGGAAGAAAGTGACGGGACACTCCTCGAAAAGTAGAAAAGTCGACAATACATCTGACACATGCGCAATAATAGGTATCACGTGTCAGTCATATCCTATAAATACTCTGTGGAGTCAACTAGAGTTGTTTTTTTATCAAGATGCCGCCACGGGAAGAATTGTCTGAGTTCGAGAAAGGTGTGTTGGTTGGATTGCATCTTGCCAAGGTGTCAATTAGGGATATATCCCGTCTCCGTAACTGCTCAAAATCAACTGTAGCACGTGTTGTGTGTCGCTACAAGACTGAGGGACACTGTTAGAACAAACCCCGAAGTGGATGACTTACAGTTCTCACCAGCAGGGACCGGCGGGTGCTCGTGCAGGGAGATATGAAGTAACCGTCAAACATCCATGGATAACATCGCTAATGAGTTTAGACAAGCCACAGGTGTGGCCATTTCGACCAAGACCGTTTCGCCCATAAGTTAGGTTACACTGGACGTTCGGCGGCCCATAAGTCTTTGATTACGAAAACCAACAAGAAAGCGCGCCTTCGATGGGCCAAAGACCACCGTACTTGGACTCTGGAGGACTGGAAACTCGTCCTTTGAAGTGACGAGTCACGATTTACCTTTTCCGTTCCGATGGACGTGTTTGGGTATGGCGTTTACCAGGAGAACGCCTTTTGCCCGAGTGTGTCGTCCCAACTGTAAAATTTGGTGGAGGAGGATTGATGGTATGGGCCTGTTTCTCCTGGTATGGGGCTGGCCCACTGGTGAAGGTTGATAGTGCGTTGAATGCCGATAGATACTGTGTTATTCTTGACAATCATGTCCTTCCTGCCTTGTGGGCAACGTACGGTATGGATGATTGCTGGTATCAAGACGACAACGCAACATGTCATGTTGCAAGGAGGACTCTTGATTGGTATGTGAACAACAACGTTAAACGCATGGAGTGGCCGGCGCAGAGCCCTGACCTTAATTCAATTGCACATCTCTGGGAGGAATTGGACCGTCGGTTGAGGGCCTGCACCCCACTCCCCAAAAGCAAACCTGAACTATGGAACTTCCTGTTAAACATTTTGAAGGAAATTCCTCTTGCCAGTATGGCTAATTTAGTGGAAAGCATGCCCAGAAGAGCTGCAGCTGTGATCGCAGCCAAAGGAGGCCCTACCTCCTATTAATTTTAATTTAATATGGGCTTATGTCGTTATAGTGTCGTGTCCCGTCACTTTCTTCCACATAGTGTACATATATATATATATATATATAGAGAGAGAGAGAGATTAATAAAGAGAACAAAAAAGGTATTGTATGTTGGAAAAGTTTCTGCCCTTTTTTTTTTTTCTTTGAGAGAGGTTTGAATGCGAGACACCTCAGAATTTTTGCATTGAGAATGATATAATCATTTTTTACACATTTTGCGTGTAGCGAATACGAATTTGGCATTTGACGTACAAAATGATACTAATTCACTATTTTCATCTGTTGTTTTTGTTCATGTGTTGACCTCTTTATATATACATACATACATACAGCGTCATTCAACAGTCTAGGGAAAAACTGCTGGATTGATATTATACTGCTTGATAAACATAAATTTTTTAATGTATATCCAGAAGTAACTCGTTGAGGGACGAAGACACTCTCAAAGAAATTTGTCGTAACATGCAGTCGCAGTCGGCGAACAGATATCCGTTACGTGATCAATTTCAACTCTTCTAGTTGGTAACCCCCGATGTGCACTTTATTTTATTGTTACTCTGCCTTTGCAACTGTTTTTCATTTACGAGACTCCAGCAGACTCAATTGAGATCCTCATTGCTTAATTGTCCATTCTGCAAGAGCACGCAAAAATGCTTGGCAGCTTTGGAATTGCCAAACTGTTCATCAATCATCCATTTGATGTTGTCAAGCATATATAACTGTTAATGGTCCCAACGTTTAGCATTTTTCATAAATATTGAATCAAAGAAACATTTCGCAATGATGTTGTAAATGATGAAGTTTCTTTTCATGGTTCATCTTTCATGTCATTTTCGATCTTATATTACCGTGTCCAAAAAGTAAGACCAATTTTCAATTTCAAATTCCCTGGGTTTATGAAATTTCAATTTGTTTTCTTTTTTTAGGTTGCCGGCACTGTCCTTGACCTCTGTGTGAAATTTCACGTCAAAATATTCGATAATGTTTGAGTTACGCTGGGCTTTGTGAGACGTTAAAACTGATTCCGGCGATTTTTGAAAGGTCTGAATTAATTGAGCAAAGAACTTGCATTCAATTTTGTTTGCGTAAGCGTACAGAATGTTTCAGAAGGCGTTCTGTGAGCATTTCTATATCGGAAAGAAATGTTTACAAGTGGTTTACACAGTTTAAAGAAGTCAGAGAACGCGTTGAAGACGAAGAGCCCTCTGGTCGACCATCCACCTCAAGCGAGGAAGCTCACATTCAAAAAAATTAAAGATTTGGTGCTTGGAAACCGTCGATTTACAATTAGAGACCTTGCTGATGATGTTGGAATTTCAAAACCATCGGTCAATTTCATTTTGGTCCTCAAACGCGTCAAATCTCAATTGGTACCGAAAACGCTGGATGCGCCAGCTCACACTACATTAATTCTTCGTCACCTTTTCGCCAAAAATGAAGGCCATATCGTTCCACAACCACCGTATTCACACTGTGCGATTTCTGGATGTCGATTGAATCTCTTCAACCGACAGCCGCGCTGTGATAACTATCCTTTCCGATGACTTTTTAGCATGCACTGAGGATTAGAAAAAGTTGGCATAAGTGCATTGTGTCCGGAGGGTATTACTTTGAAGGCGATGAAATAAATTTGGAAGAATAAATCAAGAGTTTTTGAAAAAAAAAGTAATTTTTCTTACTTTTTGGGCACAGTAGTATATAATAATTGTTCTTAATAAAACAGATACTTTCTTTAATTCTCATTTCAAAATTAATAAAACAAATAATGGTAATAAAAAACTTTTAATGATATAGTTAATTAAATAATGAATTTTTCTGTTCTCAAAATTCTCCTAAGATGTCGCGAAAAAGATGCAAAGCAAACTAATTACTTTTGTGAAAATGTATAGTACCTATATTTATAAAATAGTTTGTAATTCAAAGGACAGCATGTTGAGTTTTTGTATATTTATTGTTTTTGAATTAGTTCGATGCTAGAATTTTAGCCCACGATAGATTGGGTGAATAACTTTCATCGAAAAATGTATCTCTTGTCTGACTTAGAGGGCAAGGATATCATTTTACAGTGGATGCCAGGCCATTGTGGAATCCTCGGTAATGAGAAGGGGGATTCTCTTGCCAAAAAAAGTAACAACCATCATCCAAACTTTTTGTAAAGACATCTCTTTTCACTCGATGAAACTGATGATCCGAAACTTTTTCCGGAACACTCTACCTGATAATTTACGTGAAGTCAACTCATCTAAAACCTGGTTTAACTTTATTCTAAGCATCCTTGATCAGCCCAGGTTTAAAATTGTTGCCCTTTTCAGACTCCTGACGGGCCATGATTGTTTGGACAATCATCTTTTTCGAATGAAAATATTTGCCCAAAAATAATAAAAAAAAAAAAGCCAAAATGCATGCTCTGCAGTCTTGGAGAGGACATGGATTCATGTCACCTTCCTGTCTGTCCTTCACTTGTTTCCTCTACTGTGTAGGGTCGTTACTGAGAGCTAGGGCCCTTACGGGCTAAACATGTACTATGTGATTTCCTTCGATTCTCGCTGTTGTTTTCATATTCCGTGTGTTATTTTTATTTTAATACTTATTGTAGCCTGCCATTGGAAATAATAAAAAAAAAATCTAGGTGAATAAGATGTGATATAAAAATATAATTTTCCTTTTTTTTTAAACCAATTAGCCCTTGAAAAGATTTAATTTTCCATAATACATCGTTTTAAATAATAATCCAGTACATTTAAGTTTAAAAACTGACATAAAAGTACATTTGAAAAATCTCTCATAAAGATCACAAATTATTTATCGCAGCATTTTTTGTCATTCATTATAAAAATAACGTCTTTCCTGGGAATTAGAATAATAAATCTATAGAACGGAATGTCCTCCCGTCGAGCTCGAGGAGGAGAGTAGTTATGAGAGTTCTTAGGAGAGAACGTATGTTTTCTCCCTCCCCGATGCCATCCTTGACAGTGTCCTTTCAAGATTGAAGTGAGACAATATGGCTGCAGTAAGATTCCTATTGTGCATTCAGGATAACATTGAATAAGCTATATTTTTTCCATATAATGGTGAATGACCACTGCTCAAAACATCCGGTCCAACGTCCGAAGAATAAGAAAATTTAGCAGAAATTACAGATTCAGATCTAAATTCGCCACACTGTAGCAGAAATGAGGTTTGAATCCTTCTGATCATGTGCATTCCTTATACTTTTTCAGAGACGATGGAGCATAGGGGAACGTGTACTAGAGCCTCAAATCAATAATCAGGATATTGGACGGTAAAGAACAGATATGTTATGCAGGGCATATCAGTTCTCGCATACAATGCTCTGTCACAACTTTGGAAAGGAGCAGACTCTGTGGATTTAATGCCGGATATCGATAGTATGAGATATCAGTTCTCGCATACAATGCTCTGTCACAACTTTGGAAAGGAGCAGACTCTGTGGATTTAATGCCGGATATCGATAGTATGACATATCAGTTCTCGCTCTGTGGATTTAATGCCGGATACAATGCTCTGTCACAACTTTGGAAAGGAGCAGACTCTGTGGCTCTGTCATTTAATGCCGGATATCGATAGTATGACATATCAGTTCTCGCTTACAATGCTCTGTCACAACTTTGGAAAGGAGCAGACTCTGTGGATTTAATGCCGGATATCGATAGTATGACATATCAGTTCTCGCATACAATGCTCTGTCACAACTTTGGAAAGGAGCAGGCTTTGTGGATTTAATGCCGGATATCGATAATTTATAATTTATTTATTAATATAGATTTAATACATAGTATCTACAATTTATAATTTAACAATTAATATTGATTTAATACTTGATATAATTTATAATTAATCGATTAATATAGATATAATATCTGGTGTGAATAATTTATAATTTATCGATTAATATTTTAATACCTGATACAATCAGATATGCCAAGTAAATCGTTTTTGTAAATCTAGAAGATAATAAATAACTGCCATGTAAAATTCCAATAATATCCTTAGAAATCCTTACACTTCTCTTGTACTGGGGGTCATAATAAAATATGCTTACCAATATTTCCTCCATTTTAGTGACCGGCATTGTAAAAATTATATCATAATATGTAAAATATGCCATGCGTACAACATATTTACAATATGAATTAGTATGTAAACAATTTATCATAGAAACTCAATACGTAATAGATATCATAGATAGCAGTAAAACATATTAGCAAACGAAGAAGCATTGTTTTCTGTTAGAGCATTAATCATAAGAAAAATAATGCACAATACAAAAGAAGATTACAATGACAATATGCTACAAACACTTATATAAATCACTTTCATGATATGTATGAAAGCACAGTAGAAACAGTTTATTACTCTCATAATGTTTTGTTGTATTTTTTGTCATGTATATGTCACATTGTTGAGAATTTTGGTGGTTTCAGATGGTTGAATACTGATTCAGTTTCACCCCATTAACAACGGCTCAGTTAATTAATGGAAATATTTATACTAATATTTACAAACAGACATATTTAACAGATATTTGACATTTGTAGGTCTAAAAGAAATTGATTCATCACCAAACATAATAGATCCAATTGTTTACAAATCTGTGGAAGACTTTTTTTCAGGTCAGTAAAAAACATTATAAATTGATGTTTTCCTTCATTATCAAAAAGCAATTGAATCAAGTAGCTTAATTATTAAAACATTTATAACGTGTATATAACACATTTATATATAGTTCACGTAGTCATGATTACTTGAGATCAAATGTATATTGTATAATATACATTTGATTTTGTTGGTCAAAAAGAAGCTTCATTTTTTTTACACTTTATCATGACTCGTCAAGGGTTCTCGGACTTGCTCTAGATGTTGCTGTCGACCAAGTGGGATAAGAAACAAAAACACATCTGATTTTGTAAAGTAGCTAAAATAATTTACAATGATGAACAATTTTTTTTTAATAAAAATCAATTTTCATAGTGCAATTATTCTAAATTGACTGCATATGGTAAATTACACTCATGTCCATAAATTAAGGATAATTCAGAATCACACAGAAATTGAACTCTAAAATAAAAATTTCACCTGTAGAATTATCACGCACATCTTGAAGAAGAATATGCAAATTACAGGAACCACCAGATGGCTCGGATAGTACGTCACAATGACGAGAGTGTAAGAGAGGGGTATATAAGGAATGGTGGCAAAGAAGTAAAATTGTTCACAAGCGCTTTAAAAGCCTTTCAGTGCATAACCGTTATGGCACAAAGAAGCATTTGGATGATTTTTTACGTGGTAGAATTATCGGATGACTGGAATGTGGACATACCCAGCTGGAAGTATCCGAGGAACTTGAATCGCCCAGAGTGTCATCTCCAGGCTTTCGCAACGATTCCAAGATGATGGTAATGTGAGTAGATGTTACCGCACAGGTCGCCCCTGAGTTACAACGCCGAATGAGGACCGGTATTTAGCAGTTACTGCCAAAAGAAACAGACGGAGCACAGCATCAGACCTGTCTCGTCAGCTCTCTTCAGCTACCGGTACGACAGTTTCAATGCAGACCGTGTACAGACGCTTAGGCCACATTGGTCTATATGCTCGTAGGCCTGTCAGATGTGTTCCACTTACCGCAACTCACTGTCGCCTGCGATTAACCTGGAGTAGAGAGCATGCATTGTGGACACCGCAACAGTGGTCTGGTGTGATGTTTTCCGACGAGTCCAGGTTTAGTTTGCAGTCTAATTATCGCCGGACTTTCATATGGGGAGCGCCAGGTACCCGTTACCACCAATAGAACACCATTGAACGACACCGTTACGGTGGTGCAGGATGGCTCGTTTGGGGAGGAATTATTCTTGCTTCCAGAACTGACCTGCCTGTTCAGAGTGTAACGATGACAGGCCACATCTATCGGGATGTCCTTCTGGAACAACATGTACGTTTGTTTCGGGGCGCCATGGGTGCTGAATTTCGGTTTATGGAGGACACATTTCGGTTTATGGAGTTTATGGAGGACGCCCGTCCACACCGTGCACGAATTGCAGCCCGAATCAACCCCAACACCTGTCAACCGGAACTTAGGAGGGCATTGCTTGATGAGTGATGTAATATTCCCCAAGATCAGATTGATAATTTGATACTCAGCATGCCTAGGCGTTGTAAGGCCTGTATTGCATCGTCCGGGAGACATACTCCATATTAACCATCATACTAACCATGTTATACTGTTTTTTGTAAATAGGTTCTTTTTTGAAATTTGCTCCAAAGGAGTAAAAATCGCAATTTTTATTAATTATGTCAAACATATAGCATCTTTTTTGCTCTTTACCTTTTGTTTAATAAATAGACTTTACAAATAAGTCAAATTTGTTTTGCTTCTGTCTCTTTCTTTGCTTGAACTTCATTATCCTTAATTTATGGACATGAGTGTAAAAGGTATTATGAGAAGATAAAAAGATTTTTTTAAGTTTATAAATCAATTTTTTTAAATTTAACTACATACTATGATATTTGATAGTAATGGACGTATTCCATATTCACATAATTAAAAAAATTCAGAAAGTTAACGTATTTAAATTTTTGTCCTAAATAAAACATCAACAGTTATTTTTGTTTCAAATCTCCATATGCAGATTTATACCTTTTGTAATTTTGTAAATGGCACGAACATTTATTTTCGTGTAATTTAAAATATAATACACTAATTAATATAAATATAATGTACTAATATAAAAATATAAATGCACAATAATAATATATATATTGTGCATTTATAATATTATTATAGTACTAAATTTGACCTTGCATCCTTCGCCCGAAAAAAATGATTCTGTAGTTGCATGGTATATTGTGTGAGATAGAGGAATACATGAATTGAATTTCATTTGACCTTGAGCATTAATCACTGAAAAATTGATTGAAAAATTTATTAAAAAAATTGATTCTTGTAGGTGTAACTGTTAGATATTGTAACTAATTGAAGATTTCAAAGCAAAGTCAATATTTTAGACTTCAGAAGTGGAGTAAGTTTTCAATACATTAAGTATTACAATAGGCAATCTCTGCTTGTTCTATAATTGATTTAAATGGTAATTCAGAAAAACATTTCAAGTATAAAATTAGTTTTTATTGCAAAAGGTGAATAAATTTAGGTTTATTTCTTTTAAATAGGCTTAATTTAATCTAAATACTTTTTGTAATTTCTTAATTCACGGATTTAATTTAATAATAATTTCAAGTTTCGTCATATTCTGTTAATCTTCACAGCATTGTAAATTCAATTTAAAATATTAATCTAAATTTATTTCTTCACAATCACAAGTTATTGCTTTAAAAATTATTTTTAATATTTGTTTGACACAAATACTAATAAATAACGATTAGAAATTTTAAACTACTAATAAGAATTAAATAAATATATCTTATAAAGATGCTACTAAATAGTGATTATTTTAAAACTACGAATAAGAATTTGATAGCGATAAATTTTAAGGATAATACTAAATAACGATTCTAAATTACAATTTATTAACTTAGAAAATACTATTAATAATACTATTTTAGAGATATGAAATTCATAAATAACGATTTTCAGCTACAAATAACAATAACTCCTTTTTTCAATCCATTAATTCTCATTGATCTAATTTTGTCTGATTCACACGTTAAAACCAAATATTTTTGATACCTTAAATTGTAATGCGATTTTTATCTCTCAATTAATAAGGATTTTATTGAAGAATTCGTTGGCAGAATCCGGATATCCATGGGAAATGGGTTGGTATGAATCGCTGAGCATTCAGCGAAATGAAACTCAACTTTTTTAAACCTAACATCAATATTTTGAAAAGAAGGGATCAAAACAATCTCATCTTTCAACATATAAATCAAAATTCTTGCCACTTTTCAATTTGCCTCGGGTTGTACTAGACCTCTTTTTATTTAATCACAACCGAAATTTTTTTTTATCCATTCCTGCATCCTACTTCAAGAATAATTCGTTCATTTGGTTTTTTTTTAATTCAGATTCGCCCGATGCTTTTGCACGTTCGAATAGTTCCGTTCGATTCAACAAAACCGGCTACTTTAAATGTGTAATCGGTTTTTATAGTAGATGCAGGATTTGCATAATCATCCTATTAACAAAAATCAAAATAAATGATTCGGCGATGGCTTTTATGTACAAATTCAAGGATTTCTACAATCATCTTCAAATAACGAAGCCGATCTAAGTACATGATATTGTTGATAAAGTAAATCTTCTTTTTTGGGTTCGATATTTCTCTCCCTTAGGCGTAAAAATATATTGACCAAAAAATTACTTTGTTCCTTTTTATCCATTACCCGAAGACTTTAAAAACCTTGATTAGGAAGGATGAACCTTAAGTTTAGATATTATGTTTCTAAAAATAAATT
Source organism: Caerostris extrusa (assembly GCA_021605095.1). Lineage (NCBI taxonomy): Eukaryota > Metazoa > Arthropoda > Arachnida > Araneae > Araneidae > Caerostris > Caerostris extrusa. The sequence goes on along the minus strand of BPLR01000112.1, from coordinate 48,909 downwards.
AATCCTTTTTTTCTAAGGTCTATTTGTTAAAAGCATATAGATTTTTTATTTGGAGTTTTTACAATAAACAAATATATATATATATATATATATATATATATATATATATCCTAATGGCCTGAATGACTAGCGCTCTCACCACAGGTTTTATAGGTTCAAACCCCGGTAGTACCATTGGTGTTTGTAGTGGTTCGAATCCACATTAAACCGTAGGTCCCAGACTAATATGACTGTATTGCGTAGGACTGATGAATATACCCCGTAAAAGGAAAGCATCTCCTTTCTCGAAATCCGCTAGTAGGCAGATGGCCTTGGCCCACTATGGGGCTGTTGCTTATATATATATATATATATATATATATATATATATATATATATATATATATATATATGCAATGCAATATACATACACACACACACACACACACACACACACACACATGCACACACACATACACTCAAGAGTCAAAACATTATGACCACCTGTCAATAACGAGTTGGCCCACCTTTGGCGCCCCACAGCTTCAACCGCCTTGGCATGGATTAATGCCACCACTTAATACCAGTTAAATACCACTTCCACCTGATCACGTGCCTTCCACGTCATCCAGGCGAGTTCATTGCAAAATGTAGGGGGTCATAATGATTTGGCTCTTGAGAAATAATATATATAATATATATCTTGTATAAATAAAAAGAAAGCAACTGTTTTTTATGTATACATACATATACATAGAAAGCACAGATGAACACAAAGACCAAAGGAGAATTGACAAGGAGTGAACTAGATAACGACAATTTTGTTTACCATAGCAAAACCATCATAGCATTCACAGTGCAAAAATCTTGAAGTGCCTCGAATTCAGACACTTCACAAAAAAAAAAAAAAAAGGAAGAAAGGAAATGGAAAAATTTGTCCAAGGCATGAAGCTTGCATAAGCTGTAGCAACGAATAGAAAATCATTAGAAAATACAAAAACTGATATCAAAAATTTGAATTGAAAGAACTGCAGTAAAAGATTTTAAAAAAAAAAACACAAAATGTGTACATAATACACGGGGAAAACGGTACACAATACACGAAAACAAAAGGAGAATTTCTAGAGTGAATTAGATACACGACAATTTTGCAAGCCATAAACTACTACAGGAATTCGCTACTGGCAAATTGCATAGCAAAGCCCTCATAACATTCATAATGTATAACACCTGAAGTGCCTCACATTCATACACATAAAAATGACATGGAAAAAGGAAGAAATTGTAAAACATAAACAATTTTGCTTACCATAAACCTCTACTTGTATTCGTTACTCGGAAATGGTACAGCAAAACCATCATAACATTTATAATGCAAAAACTTGAAGTGTCTCACATTCAGATACCTCAAAGAAAGGAAGAACTTGTCTAAAGTATGAAGCTTGCATCAGATGAAGCAACAAAACTGTAAATCATTAGACAAATAAAAATTAATATCAAAACGTTGAACGGCAAGAATTGCTGTAGCAGATAATAAAAGAACCCAAAACTGTGTACATAATATATAGGAGAAATGGTACAGAATACACAAAAAACAAAGGAGGATTGTTAGTTGTGGACATGTATACATCATGTACAGAAGAAATGGTACAGAATATGGAATTGTTAGGAATGAGATAAACGACAATTTTGCATACTATAAACTCCTACCGGTATTCGTACTCATAAATTGTATAGCAAAACTCTCATAGTATTCAGAATGCAAAAATCAAAGTACCTCACATTCAGACACATAAAAAAATGAAAAGGAAAAAGAAAAATTGTCCAAGGTATGAATCTTGCATTTGCTGTAGCAAACGAAATTGAAATCATTAGACAAATACAGAAGCGAATATCAAAAAGTTGAACGGCAAGAACTGTAGTAGCAGATAAAAAAAAGAACGCGAAAAATGTATACATAATATACAGAAACTGAAGAAATGATATAGAATATTGTTTTATCAAATTTTCAATTTTACAAAATGAATTTATCCATTTATTGTGTTTTATATTGTTTTATCAAATTTTGTTTAAAATTGATTAACTTCATTAAATGTTAAAACACTTCTCATCAATAAACTTTCATAAATTTTTCTTGAACGATTAATAAATCCATTTTTCTTGAATGATAATATGTATTTAACCTGTAATGTTTTTAGATTCTAAAGAATCTTATTGTTAATAAACATATTGCATGTAAAAATTAATTTGTATTTTAAAAAAATGATCCAATTACTTAACAGATTTATAATTTATATATGAACATTAAAATAGTCTTGTTAAATTCTTTACATTAATTAAAACAACATTTCATAAATTTTAAATCTTGAAAGATTCAAAAATTCGATTAATAAATTATATACTAATTAAAAATATTTTTTTATTACAAGATTAATTGTGCTGTTATTAAATAAATTTATTTATATTAGTGAATAACTTTTTCCAAGTAAGTTTTTATAGTAAAAAAATATTGTAAAATTTAATAATTTTACAAAAATGTTTAAAAATTTAAAATTTTGCATTTAATATGAAAATAATTTGGGTTGATATATGAAAGTATTTGTATGTTTTAGTTGGAATACCGATTTACATAATTACTCTAAAACCATTTTGTTTGACAGTATAAATTTTAAAAATTAAGTTCACATGTAAAGATTTTAACAATATTATTATAAACATTATGTTTTTCCTCAAATTTAAAATTTATTATGAAAATGTTTGATTTTTAAATAAATAAACTATTATCGTTCATGCATGAAAAAATTCCTTATTAACCTTTTTTTTATATGTTGGGTCAAGTTAGAGAATTATTCATAATTATTTTTGAAAAGCATTCTTTAAGAAAAATAACATATACGATTGATTTTTTTTTCTAATGCAATAAAATTTTAAAATAGTAGGATAGATTAATACCATGAATAGAATTATTAAAAAAAAAAATTTAATGTTTTTTTTTATTATTATTCCCTAAATATATTGTTTAAGTTTCTTTTAAAAAAAAGCTGCTGAAATTATTTTACTGCAATTATTTTACTTGTGAGGTAATATTCTAAAATACCTACTATAAAGAATATTAAATTATACCTATAATAAAGAAAAGGTACTAAGAATATTGAAAAAATATAAAAGAAACTGTTTTGTATTTTTATTCTTAATTTAAACTTAAAAGCAGTCTTTAACTTGCATAAGATTTAAATGCAGTTTAAACTATTAATATCATTTAAAAGCAATATTTTAAAGAAAAAGTTAAGTATTCTTAATTAGAATAGATAAAATTTGGAATCCCATTGCAAATAAAAGAACATTCAATGAAATTTAAATAATAAAATTTTTATTTTATTATTTATAAATAATCAATCTCAAAAATTATAATTAAAATTTATTTTTAAAAAATACTGTTAAAATATATTTGTAATAGAGTTATTTTACATTCTCCGGAAAAAAAAAGGTTTTAGAAACTTTTTTTTTCAGAAATTCATATTTCAAGTTTAAAATAGCCTCACAGAGAATCATGAATTTAAAAAGAATAAAATCATGAATAAAAAATAATTCCATTTCTTTCTGTTCAAACTAATAATTCCATTTTTTAAGCCTCGTTTAAACTAATAATTCTATTTTTATAAACTAGTTTAAACTAATAATTCCATTTTTATAAATCTAGTTTAAACTAATAATTCCATTTTTATAAATAATTCAAACTAATAATTCCATTTTTATAAATTTAGTTTAAAAACTAACAATTCCATTTATTTCTGTTAAAATTAATAATTCCATTTATTTCTGCTCAAACTAATAATTCCATTTTTATAAACATAGTTGAAACTAATAATTTTATTATTACAACACTTTGAAATAAAAAGCTAAATATTCTTTGTTAGAATAGTTAAAAATTAAATTCTTATTGTAAAAAGAAAAATCTTGGTACAGTATTTTAAAATAAAATTTACTGCTATGTTACTATTTAAAAATTAACATTTTCAAAAACTGATTAAAATTTATTTAAAAATTTTTATTACAAATATATTTAGAACTGAATTATTTTACTTATGCGATAAACATTTTAAATATCTATTGAGTATATGAATACTGAAACAAATAAAAAAAAAGAAAACTTTTAGAGTTGTTATTCGTAATTCAAGTTTAAAACAACCCTAATTGTCAATTATCCCATGAATAAAATTTAGTTTAAAATATTAATTCAATTTTCAACCAACTTTTTGGAAGAAAAAAAAAAGAAAGCACTCTTAATTATAACTGATAAGAAATGGAACTCGCCGTTGCAAATAAAAGAAACATCGACTAATGAACTTTCAAGGTAATTCAACTCACTCAATCATAAGCAGAGGAAGAAAGCTATCTAAATTTAGAAACAATTTAGACCAAAGCATTTAATGTCTTTTTATCATCAGACGAAGTTCAAGTTGAAAGTGCTCAAATTGGAATCAGCCATGCAAGAGTAAGCAACATTTCATGAGAAAGTATATCCCCCCTCCATTTTTTTTTTTCTTACTGATGCTGATTTCGATTGTTTTAAATAAAGCATTTTCCATTATTTGGGTTAAGGCTCGCTAATGTTTCCGTTGGTGAAGTTACTGGTTAAATTATTATGATTATTAGAGAGGTTTTCGTTTTATTATTTTTCAGAAGAAAAAAAAATAATAATAATGCTGTGCAGTGGATGATAAAAGCTGTAATAGTTAACAATCAACTTCATTAATAGAGTTCTTCATTGTCCCAAGACAATCATGCTCTGAAGAGATGAAAACCCTTGTTAAGTGGTTTTCATGATGATTTTTCTTGTCTGGAATATCTATTTTTGTTTCTAAACTGTTATTTTAAAATATTTTTTCCTCGAAGTAAATAGTTGTTCACGATAATTCCCTGAATTTAAATATATATATATATATATATATATAGGAGAAATATATTTTACCTTGATTTTTAAAAAATACATTTCTACCATTTCTATTTTTCAAAACATATTGTAATGATTATGTTTATAGACAATATTATATAAAAATTTCTAGGTCAAATACCTTATATTTATATACATTGTAACTAAACAAGACTAAGCTATTTGAGACCAATGTCTTATGCATTGAAAGAATGAGCTTCTCAAAGTAATTGACAGAAAACGAATAAAATTAGAAGAAAAATTAGAAAAAGTTTGAATAAGCACATATAAATAAAAATTTTAATTCATGGTAACTTAATTACGTTTATTTTAAGTATGTGATAGAATGATTTTTCCTTTTAGTTTTTTTTTTAAATCAGTAGAAATTCTCAAAAACTATAGTCGACATTTATTATATACTTCTGGTTGGTTTTGTAAAGTGTAATGCCAAATTAGATGTAGAAAAATTTAAAATGTATTTTTTTTATTTTTAGGATGTTGATTCCTTCATTAAAAGATGCATTTCATTATTTTTTTAACATTAACCCCTACCAAGAGATAATAGTAAAAGTTTTTCACAGAATATTTACGTAGATAGATAAGAAGAATACTCAGATATTTCCAATAAGTATATTTTAGAAAAGAAAATTTTTTAATTGCAATAAATGTTCAATTAATACAACTTCATATATTTTTGGCTTTTCATATTAGTAAAGTAGGTTTAATAAAATGCACATCACATGATGTCAGCCAACGAGAAGCCTGAGTAGGCAGGAAAACATGCTTCTTATTGGCTGACTTTCTGCGATTTGGATTTTTGTATCTGGTAGGAATACAAAGTAATGATGGCATCCGTTGAAAAAAAATACACAAGAAAATTAGCTTTCTGTTATACATTTGATAAATGAATGGATAAATGGGTTAAATTAGTTAAAATTAATGTTTAAATGTAACTGAAATGTACTTATGTATGTTTATTGTAGCAGTAAGTTTAAAAGTAGAGGTGAAAATTAAAAAACTATGTTAAAAAGAAAACCACATCCTGGTTAAAAATATGAAGTTGTCGTGTAGTTCAGTATAATGAATTATGACTTCAAATCTTAAGATTTTTTTACTATATTTGTAGTCTTCAATTTATGACAAATGAAAAAAAATTTTTAATTTTCTTTGTCACTTGGATATACACACTACATTGTTTTTATGAATTCAGCATTGCGTCGTTGTTTGTTGTTTCTTATCCTGCTTGGAACATCTAGGCCAAGCACAGGATCCCAAAGTACTCATGGTTGAAGGGGAAGGAAGCAGCTTCTGTTGTGATGGAGCACCTTTAGGTAGAAGTCTGACTTTGGCTTTCCATGACGCTCTACAGTTATAGGAGACCGGGACCTACTGCTTAAAGTGGATTCCGAACCTCTAAAAACATGACACCACCGGGCACCACCCATCTCGTGACACCACCGGGACTCGAACTCTGTAGCACCGAGAGCCAGAGCGCTAGACTCTCGGTCATTCAGACATTGCGTCGTTATCAGCAAAATTGCATCTTAACAGAATGTATCATTAGTATATATAGTCAATAGTGTGCGACTTAGCCATTTAAAACTTAGTACAGACTTTGGTTGTTTAGTTGCTGATCAGTTACAATTTTTGATTACGTCACAAATGATTTATATTTCAAGTTAGAAATGAAATGATATGCATAAGAATTCCAAGGTTAACAGGGAAGCTATTTCTAATATATTTATGTATTTTTGAAATTTTTGTTTTTAATATTTGCTTCAGTTATTTATTATCAAATGCCGGGACACTTTGATTTGAAATCATTCTACACTGAAGTTTTGATATATAGTCGATTCAGTATTATCCAGGTTGCACCCCGAGGGGCTTATTTCACTGAACGCACATTATGCAACCACAATTTGAAACAAGCACTACAAGCAATAATTTCTAATGGAATCACATCTTACAACTGTAATTTAAAATAAGCAGTTTCAAGCCTAAAGGTTTATCTGGCCTATCCCTGGAATAGACACGCAAGATTAGCATTGAGCATAAACATGAGTATTGCTTTTGTTGAAGCTTTATAAAAAACAAAATCATTGAGTGATGACGGATGAAACAGCTCTAAATGTGGGTTTCGATTGGATAAAAAGATACATAGAGTGGTGAATGATTGGTTGTTCGTCCAACTAAAAGAGTTTTTCAAGAAAAATTCAGACGCCTTGTAAAGTTATATAAATAAATTGTAACGTGTGAGATTATGTCGAAACTCATATTTCACATTTGATCAATAAGTTATTATTATAAGTTATATTTTAAGATTTTTAATAATAATTTAATGAGACCAACATTGACAGTACTACATTTTACTACAAAGAAGACATATTATACGAGGTTAACTCTGAAATTTTTGAGACAGTGGCAGATGACAAACGCAGGAAAAAAAAAAATATTCGTTAAATTTGTAAATTTGAACTCTTTTATGGCCGCAGACAATAATTTATGGCAACAATTGAATTTTAGCTGTCATAGAATAGATTTTAGAAGAAAGGAAAATGGAATTGACGTGAGAGCATTATCGCGCTATGATTTTCTATGATTTTAAAGTGGGGTTAAATCAAGAAGAATGCTTTCAACGACTACAACTAGCATATGGAGACGAAGCTCCATCTCGTGCTATTGTATTTAGATGCTTTACAGAATTTCGTATAGGTCGAAGTTCTCTGCTGGAACAAGAACACTTAGGAAGACCTTCATCAGCTGTAGTTCCAGAAAATGTGTTGGTCATATGAAAAATGTTAGTCGATGATAATCGCTGCACTTTCCAAATTATACGGAAGAAACTTAACATTGGATCCGCAGCTATACATAGAATTATTCATGAAAGAACCGCATATGAAAAAATTAGTTTGCCGTTGGGTCCCCGTAATTTAACAGAACACCAAAAACGGAGCGTGTCAGAATCTGCAAAGAATTCATAAAATTACTTAACGATGGTGGACACCGCCTTATTTCTAAAATCATAACTTGTGATGAAACTTACATACCGTTTTCGACGTTCCAACACGACAAGAAAGTAAAGTATTGGTCTTTGATGATGAGCCCAAACCAACAATGGTGAAAAAACAACGAACAATGAAAAAAGTAATGTATGCCGTTTTCTTCGGAAGTACGGGATTGGTCAAAGCCATCAAGCTTTAGGACAGAAGACAGTCACAGCTAACTGGTACACCACTAAGTGTCTTCCATAAATTCTTCAAGAAGTGAATGAACGGGGACTGATGCTTCACCATGATAATGCATCTTCTCATACGGCAAGATCAACAGTCGAATTTCTTAAACAAAAGCACATCAAAGTGATAGAACATCCACCCTATTTCCCTGATCTTGCTATGTGTGACATTTGGCTTTTTTAATGCAGGGGACTACTTTGAACATTCTTAAAATTTGGTAAGTTAAACTTGTACCATTTAGCCGTATCTCAAAAATTTCAGAGTGACCCTCGTACTAACCGACGAGAAGGAAAAGAGTAATCCTTTCATATTTGTGTGAAATATTTGAAACATCTGAAAAATATCGTCATTGTTGATGCAATGCACTATACATAATCTCCTGAATTTTCAAGCAGGGTCTCCACAAGTAGAAAGCGAACATCATTCATCTTGTTTTCTTACTGTTATTAATTTGTATCGAAAGGATGGCATGTTAAACATATGTGATTTAGCAATTTTTCCTTCCAACTTAAGTGTATCATCTATTCAAGAAATCTTATATTGCAAAGAAAGCGACATCAAAGTAAAAGGTGAGAGACATGCCTATTGGAAATTGAATCACTGCTGATGAGAAAATAGTTCCAAAAAGAATAATTGCTTAATTTGAATATTTTCATTAAATTACACTCGCTTTAATAGGAAGATCAAAAATTACTTCGATTAATACTTATGGTCCACATTGCGTCGGATTGGACATCTTGATCTCTAGATGTGACATGTATGGAGTTCTTCTTCTGTGGGGCACATTAAGAGCATGATCTACGAAAGCCCCATTGTGCCCGATGAAGATGTATTGATCAATTTGTCATTTTCTTTTGTATATGTATGTGACATGCCTGACATTTTTGCTAATGTAGAAAAAAAAATCATTAAAATGTTTGTTTACTGTCTTTATCATTTAGCTATTGGGGATACATTTAGCTTGGCTTTCCTCAAGCACATTATCTATATATTTCGGTTTATCATACATTTTAACACATAATGACATCGACAGGCATTTGAAAGAAACATTGTAGAGACAAGGAGAAGATGTATATTTCTTATTTTGGTCCCTCACACATTTTAATACATAATGGCATCTTTGGCAAATATTTCAAAATCCTTTTAGGTCAAAGAAGATGTATTTCTTATTTCTGTCCCTCAAATTTTAACACTTTTTTTTGGCAGGTATTTCAAAGACATTTCATGGAGAAGATGTAAATAGGTGTGTAGTAACCGTATTTTTGTATATTTATCATAGCAAGCATTTTATAGGCACAATATACAAACGAGTTTAAACAATTTGATACATATGACCAAATAAAAATGAAACTATATTTACAATTAAATGTTATATTTACAAAATTAATTTTTTTCAGGGTTTGGATGGTAATTGTCTTTAAATGCTAAGAAATTTTTAAATTTAGAGGATAAAAAATATTTTTCTTGAGCTATAAAAGGATTGTTCCATTTTAGTTTAGAATAGCACTTTTTACTTATTTTTCTATTATACTGCGGTGACAGTAATTAAGTGAATTTTTGCTGTCAATATGCACCATTTTATTTCATATTCCTTTTTTTCGAATCAAGCAATGTCAACAATCGGCGGTTCATAAAGTCCATCTTCTCTCAAAAAAGGGTTAATGAACGCCTTTCCGACAAATTTATAGGAAGAACACTTGAGGCAACGCACTTTAAATGATATTTTCTGCGCACTGCACTTTTTTTCCTCATCATTTGGTGACTTGTACTAAACAAAGCAAACGAAAATGAAAAAAGGAAAACAAAGAACGCGTCGTTTGAAAGATTCGCTTCATTGCTCACCATGACAGGAGACCGTCATTTTTGTTCTTTTTTTTCCACTTTAGTTGATTATTTTGCTCGGAATATACCATGTGTAAAAAAAAAAATAGCGTGACATTTTAACAGTTGGTTTCTTTTTCGTCTTCCTAATAACAGGTGAAAGTGTAAAAAGTTTGTTTTTTTCTTTGGACTATTTCAGTGCTTCTGGCAACAATGCAGTAGAATTTTGTCAATTTGTTGAAGCGAATAGCCTGTCACGTGCCTGATTATTTTTTTACAAGTATATAAGTAATGAATATTTCTACTTGATTTTTTTTTTTCACTTTTTGCTTCTTCAATTTAAAGCCATAAATAAATAAAAAAATATATACAAATTATACAGAATTATTAGCAATTATTAATTTTAAAAGATTATAAAGTTAAGTTAATGCTAATATATGCACAAATAACAATAAATTATTTAAAATCATCAATGTGACCTAAAAATTAGAAAGATCATCTTTGAATATTTCATCGTTACATTTTGTTGAATTTACAAAAATTTATTAACAGATTTGCCTATTGTAGTTGTAAACTAATTTGCATACAATAACTATCGGTTTTGTAAGAAATTACATTTGGTTTTTACGTTGTACTTAAATGATGAAAACCGAAATTATTTTCTTACAGACCCAATATATTCGATGAAAATACTGGTATTGTGAATTGGCCGGATGGTCAATTGCCTAGAACTCTGGACTACAGCTGCTTCAGGTTCGAATCTTGGCGTTGGCATGGATGTTTGTTAGTTGTTTTAACTGTAGGTTAAACTGTCTAGTTTTTAACTGTAACTTAACGACTCTAAGTTGTTTTAACTGTAATCCACGTTAAACTGTAGTCCCCGGTCTAATTAGCCTAAAAGTGCGCAAAAATGATCGTAGAGTTCAAACCAAATCCTCTATAACCATAAATATCGTTTACTTTTGCTATAGAATTAAATTACAATAAAAATATGTGATTACTTTGAAAATTCTACCGAGTTTTAAGAATAGCACATAACACTTTCTATATTTTAACATTGACAATTAGTATTGTAACATTATGTTTATGAATATTGAGAGTTTTATTCTTTTTTTTTTATTTTTTGGGACACTAAATTATAACTACCTTCAGTGACCACATGGAATCTAGATTATTAGCAAAAGATATATGATTAGTGACATGGAAGACAGTTCAAGGTCCTTCGAAACTGGCATTATTTGGAAAAAGATGAGTAAAGGAAAAACAAAGCATGAATTTGTTTTAAATGATAGTTAATTCTATTATTAAGTACAACGTTCTATTTTGACTTGGGAAAATTTATTGTTGATTCAAAATTGAGATAGGGACAACTTTACAAATGTTTAATACAATTGAAATACATAATGAAAAGAACAGTTTATAATATTTAAGATTCAGATTGAAAATTTTCCAATGATACATAATGCGATCAAGAAATTCTACATATGTATAGCTTGCTAAACATTATTTGCTATTTTTACATAAATATTATTTTAAAATTAACAAAACATCTAATTTTTTAAAGAAATTTAATCAGTGTATTTCTTGCAATACTCTTAAAAGAATAATTATATTTACATTGAGTTACTTTAGTCTGTATAAAAATTTTTTTATAAGAATAATTATTCTTATAAGATTCTTTATAATTTGCTTTTTAAATTATTCACATAAATTCTAGTATTATCAAATGCACATACATCTCGTTATTAAGATATAATAACTCAGTTAATTGCCTAGACTCGATTGTCAATGTCTCAGTCTTTTACATTGACAATTGTTGCTGTGAATTTAATAACAGAGACTTTGCAGACAATTTATTACATAGATTTGATGTTTCAATTATCAAGTGTAATGAGCATCAACACAAAATATTAATCGCATAAATTTTAATAAAACTTGCTATTAATCTGTATTTAGACGGAGTTTTGTCTTCATTGGCAACTTGAGATGCTGCCTTGCAGGAATAATCAAGTTTCAATCCATTGTAGTCACTGCCTTTATAAACGAGGAGAATGGGTGACGATTGTGACACAGTGAGTATGACTTTCACGTATCAATTTTTATGTTGTTGGTAAAAGTCTTTCAGTTTTTTTTCCGATATAATAAGGGAAGTTGCCCTCAAGTGTGCTCTTGAAAGGAAACAAGTGCTTATACAACACGTTTGAGTTGAATTACACGAAAAATCTCAAGCAATTTATTCTAATTTTACACAAGATTTGCCATATTTTGAAACTATATTATATATAGAATATAATAATAACTAATAATTGTAATAATTGAAGTGCGGGTGACTTTTCTATAGAATGACAATTTTGCTGTTTGGCAGGGAGGTCTTTAGCGAAAGTTATCTTAAAGAAGTCCTCACAGAAGGACCATTGCCAATTATAAATAGCGATATAATTAGAGAGGCAAAAAAAATCTACATTTATTACTTCTTTATTTATATGTTTATGTATAAAAAAAATTATGTATTCCTCATATGAGGCATACATGTTACATTTTTAAACACGATTTTTAAAAATATATTGCTCAATATATTTACACCATAAATATTTTTAGAGATACATAACAAGAAGAAAATTAACAATGGTTTAGTTTTAAGACATATTTTATTTATGAAATCTTCATTTTTTTTATCATATTTTACAATTTATTATAAATGGAATGAAATTAAAATTACAATTTATTATGAATGAAATATAAAATAATGACCTAAGCGAAAAAAAAAAAAAAAAAACAATGATTTAAAAATGCATTTAATTATATCCAGTACTCAATATTCATACTTAGATTTAAACTTTCAAGTACATTAAGGAAAATAGTACAAAGTTAATTTGACTATGGTGAATTGGGATATTTATAAGATTTCAATCACATATTGCATATAATAATTAACTATACACTAGTTTCTATATGTTTCGTTTTAATTAATCTTCTTGACACCAGATGGCACTCTAAACACGTAAAAGTAAAAGAAGAGTAAATTTGTGAATATAAAAGGAAAGTTTTATACAAGGTGAAACTCGAATAGTAAATGTGAATTAGTTATCTTTTTAACAGATGCATTGAAATAAAAAAAATATCTAAACTTTTCAAAATAAAATAAAATTTCTAATTTTCAGCCGCGTACTTCGAGTGTTACTGTGATTTTACCAGTAACATTGACTAATAAAAGAAATAATAATAAAATATATTCATTTTTTTCACATAGGCTATAATTAACTTTCCGCAATATAAATCATGTTCCCTTTGCAGTTCGCAGGCGCAAAAAAGCAGGATTTTTTTTTTTTTGCTTGATATATCTTCGTACAATTTAACCATGGTGAACAGGTATAAAGACAGGAACATGGATTACATGGTGGATCACTTTTGCTGGGTGTTGTTCTGACAGCATTTTCACCACGAGGCCAGCTGCTAGCATTTCGCTTGCTGAATCCTGTTGTCTCCTTCTATGTAGGGGATGTGCATCTGTGGGTTTGGTGGAACAAGACAAGTAAGACGACTGTGAAAGTTAGAAGAGCGTAAAAACCTGTAATAGGAAAAAAATGTGTATTTCACACTTAAAATGAAACAGGCATGCAATATGTATTTTGTAATTAATAATGGCCTTTTAAATGAAAATGATAACGAATCATAATAATAAATAGTAATTCGTGTATGCAATTAGATAAAATTTGAGATTGGAGTAGAGCGTTTGATCCTATATGCCATCCTTGAGCTTGTTCCTTCAAACAAATGATCCTATTCTAATAAATCACCATAATAATTTGCAGATATAATTGTTCATAATAATTATTTGATGTTTGAACTGTCCATCATAATTATTTGATAATGGAATGGGCTTAATGTGTTGTGTGCCATACACAATGTGTGTGTAATGTACTTGCGGTGTGCCTTAAATAACGATTGAATGTATTATATATCCGATATTCTAAAGGTGAATGACTTCAGGTTTAAATGCCAGAATTCAAAAACAAAAGATTTTATTGAAATTAACAAGTTTGATTTCAATGATGTTGCGAAGATCTTAGTATAGGCAGGTTAAATTTTAAACAGAAGGTTTATATCCAGTTTTTTTTTTTTATTTTAAACTGTTGTATTTTTTTAGAATTAATAAGAACTAAATCTTATTTTTCATTATGCTGTTGTTAAATTATAGAAAAGGATTCAGAAATTTAAAAAAAAAAGGGAGATTTATATTAGTTTAATTTTTTTTTTATCATCTTGTATTACAGAATCATAAAAAAGAATTGTTGCCATGATTACATGATTTTACAGAATTGTTGTCATTACGGTTTATCATGAAAACGACACTTTTTTGCCCTTTAAACCATTTGATACGTTCTATAAAATGTTTCCTATGTTAAAACTGCAGTTTTATCTATAAAACATTCATATCAAAGAGTTATCAAATAGGTTAACAATATTAAAGCCAGTGTGCATTTGTTAGAACTTCTGGGAATCACTGAAAGTAAATTTTAGATGCATCAAGCAACTATTAGTTGATCACGTTATTTTAGAAAAATATGCATCAAAAGCAAACTAAAACAAAAAGTGATATTAAAAATAGAAATGGAATTTTAAAAATATGTTTATAATAGGGTGGAATGAATTTATACCAATTGATTACTACATTATATTCAACAAAAATGAGAGGGGTTCTCATTGAAACTTTTAAAATTCATAACTGCTATTTGAAAATATAAAATTTATGTTCCTTTTTAACAAAATAATCCTTAAAAACAATGCCTTTTGACTAATTAGATAATCTTTTAAATTGAGTCCCAAATAATTTTCATTTTCTATTCTGTTTTCCTACAGCATAAAGCAGTAATACTTGCACATATTTATTTTATTTTACAAAATTTTTGATTGATTTTCTGTCATTATATTAATAAGTTATTATAATCTTATCGTCATGTTATTGAGAAATGTTTCAAACATATATTTTATATAGAAAATATAACTACGTATATTACGTTATCTTGTAAATTGAAAATGATTCTAAAATTTATAAATTTATCAAAATTCCATAAAAATATGGAATAAATTAAACAAGGAACTATTCAATGATGGCAATTCAACTGAGTATTATTATGCTGATCATCATTTAAAATTATAAATTACATGTTCTTACAAGTTTAAGAATACAAATGTTTTTTTAAAGTTTTTACATGAATAAAAATTAATATGAGCAAAAACAAATAAACATTAAATTATTCAAAAAGTTATATTATAATCCTGACGGTGGATGGCAAGCACCAAAGAATTTTTTTTTTTTAAATTTTTACTTTTCAGCTATAAAGGAAATATTTCTAATTCTCTATTATTTGCATAGATGGCACCAGCGCTTTAAAAAAATTCATTCTTGAATTTAATAATAAAATAGCAGTAAAATCCAAAATATTATCTTTTCGACATATATAAGATATGTATCTTTTTAATAAATTGATACTAATTTTTACATTATATATTTACTTATTTTTTTTTACTATTTGTTTATTAAAGCGGTCTGCTCACGGTCTTAATATGATTTGAGATATTTTATTTGTGAGACAAATTAAATATAACAATTAAATATAAGATTAATATAAATTAATATAGTTTATAGTGAAATTTAAATGATTAATTATGTCATTTTTATGTTTTCAAGTTTATCTTTGCAAGATTAAGCATATTTATCTGTAATGCCTCTTGCGGATATAGAATTTTAACGCATATTTTGAGGCAGTCATTCTAAAAACTGTCAAATGATATAAATTAAATATAAAATGACACAAAAATTATTTTGCATTTGATATTCATTTTCAGAAATTCAATTGTATTTGATATAAAAAATATTTAAAAACATTTATAAATATTTTTAAAAATTCACGTTCATGAATTAAAAAAACGAAAGAAAAATTTTGAGGATAGAAAAATTTGATAGTCAATTTATTTTGTATTCTGATACATGTTTTGCATAATGTAATATATTAAAAAAATTATACAATCATATACAATACAATTATTACTGAGTAATTTTTAACTATACTATTATATATAATGTCAATGTAGCAATCCTTAAAAACTCTTTGTACTCATGTAATATATAAACATATTTATCAACTAATCATATATGTATTCTAACAAATTATTTTCATTTTAAATTAAGCAATTGAATAAAATTGTAAAAAATAATTTACAGAGTCAGTATTAGTTTTTTTCTTTCCCCTGGGAAATTTTTAAATTTTTAAAAGTATACATTTATATGGAAATTTTTCCATAAAAATGCATACTTTATAATTTTTTTTCCATAAAAATATAAAATTACCTTATTTGCATTTTTTATCTGAAAATTATTGATTATAACTATTGCAATTATAATTTTAAATTTAAATTATTTGACAAAAGAATTTGGATGCATTGTCTTCTGATGCGAAGAATTAATAAAATAGATATTTTATACAAAATAATTCCTCAGGTTTTACCTGAAAATACTTATACTCTAAAAATATTTTTTTATTTCTGTATTTCTTTCTTTTAAAAAGTCTATCTAAGGCCCAATTAAAGAAAAATAGCGTGCATCCTCTCATCATTAGCAATATTTATTTAAAGATTATTTTAACACAAATAAATATAATTCATTAAGGTACTTAAAGTATAGAAGTAATTATTTCAATTAGCTCCTTTTAAAAAGCAAAAAATATTCATGCAATAAAAATTGCATTAATTTATTATTAAAGATGTATTACATTATTAATTAAAAATCATACTGCCTTTGTATTGTAAATTTGATTAAAATATTACTTAATAAAATTTCTATTTATTATGCATACACTTTTGATCAATAATTTAGTGATAATAAGTAATATGACTTATAAAATAATAATAATAATATATATATATGTAACTAATAAAATAACTAATAATAACATATATATATATAACTAATAAAATAACTAATTAAACTATATATAACTAATAAAATAATTAATAATACTATATATAGCTCATACATAACTAATAAAAAACTAACTCGTAGTAATAAACAATTTGTACAGCTTTATCTAAAGTATTTTATTAAATTAATTTCCCTAAATAAATTTAGCAATGAATGATATATTATATTACTTCGAGGATTATCAACATTTTTTAAAAACCACACGCATAAAATAAAGTTTTATTTTTTGATTTTTACAAACTTCATTAAAATTATTCAATGAAAACCAATGTTTTCATTGAATAATTTTTAACCCAACGCCCATTTTAAAGAACATGTAATAACATTTTAAATAAAATAAAAATCGTAAAATAGTAAATAAAGTAAAAATAAATTAGTAAATAAAGTAAAAATAATAAATTGGTAAATAAAGTAATTTAATAATCTCAAATAAAATTCAAAATTTAGTTTAAATGTGTTTGAAGATTTTATTGAAAATATAACTGTTAGGCGTTTGTCATTTTTCGAAATGATAAACGCCTAATAAATACTAAGCATTTTAATATTAATTTTTTAAAGGAAAGCATAATTATGAAGGTTTTAGAAATAAAAGTGTATTACATTATTAGTCACATTATTTAAAACTTACTCAATATGGTTAAATGAATTGGAATTTAATATTTAAATTTTTAAAATTATTATGAATACAAAGAATACGGTATTTTTTTCTATTTCATCTTGAAAATTTAATAAATCTATTAAATGCTATTTATTTCAGTATTCTTTTCTATAGTAAAAATTAATAATAGAATTAAAATCATATCACCTTTTCTTCGATGTAGTTCGTATTGTCTCATAATGAAGCTCGAGGACTACTCCCCAAATAGATACCATTTGTGGAGTCACGTCGTTTTATGTCCAGACATTAATCCCTGTTTATAGTATATTATACCTTCTGGACATGAAAATGATATGTTTAGTATTACTTCATGAAGTGCGACAAAAAAGGGAATTACGAGGATGATTCACTTTTAAAAACCATGGTCATCTGACCGTAAAACCCAACGCCCATTCTGTGACAATGAAGGAGCTCTAGTTCGACAATTGTTATTATTTTTCTTGAAAAAGTTTTTCCGTTTCCTGCTGGCCACAGGATAGAAATCGTTCGATGGAAACGTTTTTAGACTTTAGTCTTTATTTAGAAAAGTTGTTAGGAAAACTATTGTTGGGTTTTTCGAAATGAAAAATTTGTGTGTTGACTTTTATGAAAAATATATACATTTTTCCTTGTCTCTAATTTTTAAATTAGAAACAAATCTTTTAAATAAATGCTTCGACTTTTACAGAACTTCCAGGTATAGAAGAAAAAAATATAAAATAGATCTAAATTAGGAAGTCATATGTAATGTTTACATAAAAGAACTTATATATAAAATGGATCTAAATTAGAAAGTCATATGTCATGTTTAATCTTTCATGCAATTTTTACATAAGAAGAATAACAAATATTTTTATCAATATAAATAATGCTGTTAATTATTTAAATAAATTGATTTTTATTCACTTAATATGTACGTAACCAATTATCTTTTTAGTATTCAGAGATAAATTTATTCAAAATTCCTTTATATATTCTTTAATTAAAAAATATAATTTTTCCCACAAAATGATGCTGATATTTATAAAATAAAATGATTTTAGTATATGTACGTTTCTACAGTTTCATCAAGTAATACTATAGAAATGTGTGAGCTAATAGTTCCACCTTTCATTATAAGATTTAGAATATTGTAAGCCTTGAACAGCAAGTAGTAAGTTACTGGCTGGTTATGTATTAAATACAATGTATATAATATACACTGAAGTGACAAAAGTCATGGTATACCTCTTAATATCGTGTCGGCCCTCCTTTCGCCCGGCGAAGTGCAGCAACTCGACGTGGCATGGACTCAACAAGTCGTTGGAAGTCTTCTGCAGGAATATTGAGCCATAATAGACGTCCATAATTGTAAAAGAGTTGATGGTGCAGGATTTTGGGCACGAACAGACCTATGATGTCCCATAAATTCTCGATGGGATTCACGTCGGGCGATCTAGGTGGCCAGATCATTCGTTGGAATTGTCCAGAATGTTCTTCAAACCAATCGCGAACAGTTGTGGCCCGGTGACATGGCGCATTGTCATTCATGAAAATTCGTTGTTTGGGTACATGAAGTCCATGAATGGCTGCAAGTGATCTCCAAGTAGCTGAACATAAGCATTTCCAGTCAATGTTCGGTCCAGTCGCACCAGAGGACCAAGTCCATGCCATGAAAAAAACAGCCCACACCATTACGGAGCCACCACCAGCTTGAACAGTGCCTTGCTGACAAATTAGGTCCACTTCGTGGGGTCTGCGCCACACTCGAACCCTACCATCAGCTCTTACCAACTGAAATCGTGACTCATCGGACCAGGCCACGGTTAATTCCCTGTTGAGCGGTCCTCATCACGTCAAAACCTCTTCACATGAATAACTTGAACAGAAATGAAAGCTCTGCGAAAGCACTGCGCATTTATACCTACTCGATGCTACTGCCCTCTAAAAATTTGCATATTGCTATCCCATGACTTTTGTCACTTTGTATACTTAGTTGCACAGCTAGTTGCTTTTATATTAGTTAAATATTATAAAAATGTAAAGAACTATCTATAAAATTAAGACGTTATTTATGCAAAGGTTTAAATAACAGAATGAAAATGTATTGCTTTTTTATGCACCTAGTTTCCTATACTTCAAGTTCCGATAATACATGTATCGAGCATAGAAACTAGGGACACTATATGTCTCGAATAGTTCCTTAATGGGAATTGGAAAATACCTTCATGGGGGAATTTTAGGGAAACTTTTGTTATGTGTGGGAACCTTGGATTAATTGTATTAAATCAAAAGGCCTGACTATTTAGGCAAGACAATTTACACACACCATTGAGTCATTTCACTTCTGAAAGCAGTGACCACAACGGAATCAACTAGGAAGATTTGCACCTGAGCTCACCCTGATCTTAGGACTTGACCCTGCGGCGAGAATGAAAAAAAAATATATATTTCTAGCAAACTATTTTATCTTTTCATGTCCTATGTAGAGTTTGCTTGTTGTAAGAAATCATTTAAGAGACATTTATTTTTAATAAAAACATAAATAAATAAATAACTGAATAAATAATTTGAATAAATTATTTGAAAAAATCGAAGTTTATCATATTTTGAAATTTCACAGGTATTCGTGGGGATGATAACAATTTTTCAGTTAAAATGCTGGAATAAATATCTGAGGATGAAATATTCCTCACCCAAGTTTGTTATGGGATGAGCCAACCTTTCATGTTTCAGGGAACTAAATACTCACGATATGACAATCTGAGGATCAAATATTCCCCTTGTCACTAGAGCACTTCAGATAGATAAACCAATGGGGTTGTGTGGTGTGAGTTCATGCTAAAAACGAAATTATTTTCTAGGATTTTTTTTTTTTTTTTTGACAAGACATCAATTGCTACATATGTTTACTTAGACCTTCTACAGAAAGATGGTGCACCACTACATTTACAGACCTGTAAGCTGGAAAGAGCAGTCAGATTCTCTGAGCACCTGGTTCATCAAATGTCATTTCTCTGAACATCATTTGCCAAGTGGTTATCTGTCCTTTGATACCACAAGCTTTAGGATGGAATCCTGGCGGTGGCATGCCTGTTTTTTAGTGGTTCGGATTCCGCATTAAACTTTAAATTCTTGTCTAATCACCCCATCATTTTGACTCCTAATCAAAATAATCGTCGAGTGACAAACCAAACCAAACCTCTCTCTATTTTTCTATGGAATTTATTACATATACATAGTACAAAAATGGTTATGCACAAGTACAATGTTTTGCTCCATATAGATCAGGCAATATAAGTAAAGGAGATTTAATGTAAATAATAAAATTATTATAAAATAATTATGTAAATAATAAAATTAAAATTATTTAATGTAAATAAATGCTTTCTTTCTGCTTCATAATACCATCTTTCTAATAAACACAGTTACATGCATATATATATGTATAATAAAAGTATATTTAAAAGTTGTGTTGTTGCTTATTTTCAGATAGTTTCTAAATATTAAGTACATAGTCAGTAGTCATTTTCAACACATTTCATAGCCAATTTATTTTCCACAATTCATTGAAGAAAACAGTTTTTTACACACATATGTAGACTCAAACATCGTTAAAGAGCATTAGCAAATTTCTTCATTGACATAAAATTGTTTGGAAAAAAATTGCATATGTTTAATATAATATTTTCAATTTTTAGTATGGGATCCTACCTGTCTTGATACTTTAAAAAATGGTATTGCATTTATAAAAAGGGATATTGACCTATAGATAATTGTTTCTTTGATAACAATATGGGGGAAAACATTAATTTCAGTAGCTTAAGCTTAATATTAGACATTGCAAAGACTTTTTTTTTATAATAATACACCAGCAAGTTCTATTCTATTAAGGTTTAAAAAATTTTCAATGTAATGCCAGTTTAATACAAGTCATTTATAAATGTAAGAAATCTTAGTAAACGATAATTAGCTCAATTATTAGGGAAATTGAACGCCTATATTCTGGGATTTGAATATGCAACTATGATGAATGCCTCAATTGAAGTCAAATTCTTAATCTGTTTGTAAATTTATTAGAAACAAGTAATATATAAAAAAAAATAAAGTCAATTCCTACTTTTTTTTCACTATATTGCAGAAAGTCCTTTATAAATAATTTTCATTCATTTTTTAAGTTTAACTGGCTCCATCTATTGGTAGATATATGCAACTTAAAAACTAAAATTAATTAATTAAATTTAATTAATGAAATAATAATTTAAAAACTGTATTAACATCAAGTGTCATCCACTACAAGTTAAAAAAAATGTATTTGAACTTGAGTGGATGAATAAAAAGTATTTTATTAACGATTGAAAATTTGAACAAGATATACATATATTTGAACAAGATATTTTCCCATATAAAACTAAAATTAATTAATTAAATTTGATGAATTAATTAATATTTGAAAAAACTGTATTAACATCATGTGTCATCCACTACAAGTTAAAAAATGTATTTGAATTTGATGGATGAATAAAAAAGTATTTTATTAGCGATTGAAAATTTGAAGAAGATATATATATATATACAGGGAGAGTGTAATCTAATAGAAGGAATTGAAAAATGAGGCCCTTTTGAGTGAAATTTTTTATTTATTATTATATTTTATTTTTTTAAATATAAATGTAAATTATTTAATTTTCTTTTGTTATATCATTTAGCATTTCAAATAACTGAATAAAAAATTTAAGTGGACAAATCGTTTTAATTACGTTTGAAAACATTAAAATGTTTATGACTCCATCTTCACTAACGATTTGGAAGTGAAGTTCATGAAATATTTTACTTAGTTACAAAAATATCTTCAAAACAAAAAATTTTTGAAAATTCAATTGGCATTTAAAATGCAATTTAAATATTTAATCTTTATAAAGGAAATAAAAGAATTTTTTTCCGGAAAGATTTAATCAATTTATAATTTTGTAAAATAAATATCATTTTATTTTATAACCATACAAAACATAATTCTAAACAATGGAGTTAATCGAATTGATGTGACTAAGGATCTATGATTTAGTAATGTAATTAATTGAATTTCAAAAACAGCATACTTTGAAAAATAAATTTCAAAATTTGATCTCCTATATAGAAGAAAAATTTTCAAAAAGCAAGACACATAACAAAGACTTTTATAAAAATTGAAAATATTATATTAAACGTTTGGGATTCTTCGTCAAGCAATTTTATAAATGAAGAAATTTACTAATGCTTTTTAACGATGGATTGGGCCCACATATTCATATAAAAACTGTTTTTTTGAATGAATTTTACAAAATCTACCGTGGAATCTACCAACAGAAATGAACTTGGAAAATAATTGACTGCGAATGTGTTGCCTAATGACTGAGAAATAAACAAAATGTATGTATAACTATTGAATTTAATGTATTTAGATTTTAAGTTAAATTAAAAAAATGAAATACTGCTTTTCTACACTTTTTCACCTTCAAAATATATATTTTTAAAAAATATTTATAAAAAATAATGTTGAATGTTAGAAACATTTTAAAACAAATAGCATTTGAATCGGCTACACCACCAAAATATTTAAATGTCAAAAGGTACCAAATAATGTGTTTTTCAGTGTTATTTTCTGAGTTTCTAATTTTCAAACTTTTACTCAAGATTATTAAAACTGTTATAAAAATTTGCATGGATATTCTACTTATGTATCTTTATTCTGTGAACCGCAGTTTTGTTAATAGAACCAATATATTTTTATATAATAGAATTCTTAACAACTTCAATTTTGTACGGCATTTTGTCAAAACTATTAAGTATTAGATATCTTAAAAATTTTCATGTATGATAATAATAATGTTAATGTTAATAATAATTATTATTATTTAGCTTCCATTCGATATAAAAGAACATTTTGTCTTCCAAAAGTTATTTTAAGAAATATATGAGAAACAAAGTGTCCCTTTGTTGATTTTTTGAAAAAGAGAAAAACTTTCATTTTGAAGTACCTTTTTTATGTCATTTTAAGAAATATATTAATGCGATTACAAAAAATGAGAACTAATTTCTTGAACATTAAACTTCATAATAAAACATTCGAAAATGTTACTTATTTTTCTTAATTCTGAAAATCATAGAAAACTAAAAGTAAACAAAATGGTTTAAAATGGAACAAAATATGCGTATTAAAACAAATTGTTAGCTGATGATTGCTACATATGTAGACACAAGAAAATATGGCTTGTATATAAATTTTGTTACGCGGTTTCCGTAATAAATAAATAGTATTTTTGTGATGGCATAAATGACATTTACAAATTGGAGAAATAATATTGCGGTTTAAACAACCAAAGTCATTGTTGCTTAAATTTTCTCAAAATATTTTGGAAGGAAAGTTATAATTAGAATAGTTATCCTTCTATATTTGCGAAAGAGTTCCTTTTGAGATTTTAACAAACGAAACACGTTTCTCCAATTAGAAAAAATAATTATTAACTTTGAAATCTTCCTATATGATTCCTAATACCTTTTGGCTCATGTTAGAGAAAGAAGCAAAAGGAACGCGTTCAGGTATATCGGAGAAACACTGAGATTCGTGTACGAGATAAAAATTTAATATCTTAAGAAGATTAAAGAGCGACGTAATCACTTAACACTCAACACCTTCTTCCAAAAATTATCCGCTTCACTTTCTAAATCTTTCTTGTTTATTCTCAATTACAGAATTCTATTTTGATCTTGATGCATTCTCAATTGTAGAAGGCTATTTTTTATTTGATGCTTTCTCAATTTCAGAGTGCTATTTTGATCTTCAGTCATTCTCAATTTTAGAACGTTATTTTTGATGTGGATGCATTTTCAAGTTCAGAATGCTTATTTTTGACCTTGATGCATTCTCAATTGACTGTTGTTCTATTTTTGAGGATTTTCAATTTTAGAGTGTTATTTTGACCCTGATACATTTTTAATTTCAGAATGTTATTTTTTATCTGATGCATTCTCACTCTCAGAGTGCTATCATCTTGATACATTCTCAATTGAGTGCTATTTTGATCTTGATACATTCTCACTCTCAGAGGGATATCTTGATCCTGATGCATTCCCATTTTAGTCATATTTTGATCTTGATACATTTTCACTCTCAGAGTGCCATCTTGATCTTGATACATTCTAAATTTCAGAATGCTATTTTTTATTTGATGCATTCTCACTCTCAGAGTGCTATCTTGATCTTGATAGATTCTCAATTGAGTGCTATTTTGATCTTGGTGCATTCTCACTCTCAGAGTGCTATCATGATCCTGATGCATTCCCATTTTAATGATATTTTGATCTTGATACATTCTCACTCTCAGAGTGCCATCTTGATCTTGATACATTCTAAATTTCAGAATGCTATTTTTGATATTTGATGCATTCTCACTCTCAGAGTGCCATCTTGATCTTGATACAATCTCATTTTCAGAATGCAATTTTTGATTTGATGCATTCTCACTCTCAGAGTGCTATTATGATCTCGATGCATTCTTAATTGAGCGTTGTTCTATTCTTGATGGGTTCTCAATTTTGGAGTATTATTTTGATCCTAATACATTCTGAATTGCAGAGGGCTATCCTTGATTTGAAGTATTCTCAATTTCAGAGTGTTATTTTTTAAAAAAATATTTCATTTAAAGTGGAGGGGGGAAAGTTTTAAAATTACAAAACAACATCATTTGCAATGAAATAGAACAGAGCTGAGGGTATCAAACTAGATGATTTGGATTCGAAACATGAAAAAGAGATCTAATCGAAAAGCTTCCTGTGTCTATGTCATGAACGGACATAATAAATCGTTAAATCAAGAATGTCCTTCAGTTAGGTTTGAGAAGTAGGAGATAAAGAAAATGCGAATCTTAAATGTCTGCAAATGTATTCTGTTTTTTTTCGTATTCATTCAAACTCATGGTGACAAAATGTTAATATGATGTAAAATTCCTGCCCTTGAGCAACTTGGATAAAGCTGAATCTGCTAAATTTCTGCCGTTCTAGTCGCGAATGAATAAATTGCCTTTGCATTAGAAAACAATAAAACATATTATTTGTTATAATGATTATTATCAATGTGTCATAAATAAAATAACTGTTGTAGTCTTTTAAACATTTTTTTTATTTTTAAGTAATATCTAGATTCTTTTGACATTGAAATTGGAAAGGAATAAATTTAAAATAGATTCCTCTCATAAGAGAAGCAAATTTAAAATTGCTCCAATTGACATCATTTAAATTTTTGTTGTCTGTTAGATGAACTAGTTCCCAATAATTGGAATTTTTATAAATCTATGAAATTAAATAGTTTCTGTAAAATATTTGAAAAATAATAGTGATATATTTACAGAGACTATTAATAATATTTATAGTATCTGTAAATATTTCTCAAAAGAAATAATGTATGCTTTTATGAATCTGTTGTTGCTGCTTTCTTCTGTAAAACTGCATTTTCTTCAGATAAAACTTCCGACATAACTTTCCTTTACAAGTTTTATAAATGAGTTTGTCAATTTTTATAAATGCTATTTTTGATAAACAATATCAACATAAAAAAATATCTAAAAATTATGATTGCTAATCTCAAATTTTAATTTTGTTCCATAATATCGTTAATATTTTAACTTTCCTATAAATTAACTTTATATCATGTCACTTGTCATTGCGTATAAATGTTTTATTATATTGATACGAGTAAGTGCTGAATGAACATTTAGAATGAAAATTAAAAAAATAATTTTCAATATTTTAATATAATTTTTTAAAATAATGTTAAAAATAAAATGATTTAATCAAGTCATTGAATGAATTAATGTTTCCTATAAAATCAAGCAGATTCTGAATAATTATTTGAAGAGCATATGCGGGGGCATAGTTTTTGTATCAAATGGCCATCTATGTCTTCATATTTTTTATCCCGTTAGTTTTCAATTAAGAATTCCAGAAATCAAATATGTTCCTTAGTAACTCAAATTTATTAGCCATACTCAAAAGTTTAACTAAGGGCATGTCATATGTCACACCTAAAGTTTTGTTTTATTTTCGTTACTTTTAGATGATTATTAAATATAATAAGTGGTCCAGAGATACTAAGTAGTCTTGTAAGCTCATATGGATTTTTTTTTACAATCAACAATTCAAATTTTGATTTTGTTGGTATGATGACTAAGTAACTACAATAATTAATATTTCAGCAATTTTAAAAATATTTCAAGATGATTTAATTATTTCGTGTACTTATATATGACCTCTAGATTATTATAAAACCCCTCAAAATTTAAGAAAATAAAGTCTTAAATTAAAAATTAAATTAAAATTAAGTCTTAAAGTCTTTCATTTAATTTAGTTCTTTTCACGATTCGCTGAAGTCGTAACTGCAAGTGTATATCTTTATTTCCTTTTGATTTCTGATAATTTTCAATGTTTATAAGCTTATGAATACATTTACATACTACTTTAAATAACTCATGAATACATGAACAGTTTAAAATCAATTTTGTATTTCGTGCAATGAGAATTTATCTACTTATTTTTTTTTTCCTTTATAGACTGTGCCAAGGGCATAAAGAAAAGAAAAAAAAATTTGTTCTGTTCATCATGGGATTAAAGAATGTTTATTTAAATATGTTTGTTTTTCTCATTCTTTCACCTACTATTTATTAGAGTATCTTCAACTCAACTTTCACGATATTTACAGAAGTCTCTAAAGAGTTCAATGCATTCTTCTAAATATTATACATAATAGATCATGATCATTTAGAAATTTCATATTTTCAGCATTAAAAATAAATATTTTTAAAATTATTACTAATGATAAATGACATATAATATTTATAATAAACAACAAAATTTTAAAATACATATGACAATCATTATTAGAGAAAAATTAAAGTTATTTAAAAAAATAATTTATTATTATCAGAAAATTGTTTAGAGAAATAATTTATTATTATTCTAGAATTATTTTGAGGAATAATTATTATTAGAGCAATAATTAAAAATTGATCATTTAGCAGCTAACACATGTTATTTATGTCAAATAATTTTTGAAATGTTCATTCAATTTCAAGAAAATAAATAAATAAATTCTTGATATAAATATATTAATAAATTAAATAACATAATAAAATTTGATTTAAAGAGACAAATACATTATATATTATCGATATTGTACTTAGTATAACTATATCATTATAGTATAACTGTATAACTGTAAATAGATTCAAAAAATATAATATCAAAATAGCATTATCAGAATTACATTTAAACATATACTGAAAAATCCAGAACATTTTAATTAATATCAAAGACCATGGAATATTTTTTTTTACAGGCGATTTAAATAAAAATCATTTATGAGTTGTATTACATTACTAATTAGACTATTACCATCATTAATTAGACAATCAGATTTTATTGGTTATTTTTGTAATGTCATGACGATTGGTGAAGCACATAAAGAAATTTCAATTTATAAAAAATAGGATGTTTCAAATATTTTCATCAGATTTGCATCAATAGATATTATCATTTTATTATGTTGTTGCTTTGAATGCCTGGCAAATATTTTCCACAACAGCAGATATGTAGCAGATTAAGCATTACCCAGAGTGGGCCATAAGGGATCTGCTGTATTGCAACCCTATTTTACCATCATAATTTTGAACAAAAATGTACTATAAACTAATTATATATACATGGCATTGTGATCAATTTATAAACATATATATTCAGGAATATTGTTCAAAAATTATTTGTGTTCCTTTATTCTGGGAATTATTAAATAAGAACCCTTTTAAATAACTCATTCAATTAAGAAAAAAATAAAACAAAAATGGGTAATAAATTTGCATAATCAGTTGAAAAATAAATTCTATGGTTAAATTTAATTAAAAGAAAAATTTCTATTTTTCTCTATTTACACTTAAAGTTTGAAATGCTCGAAGTCGTATTATTTTACTTAAATGTGTCATTTTCAATTCAAAGATTATCATAAACAATAAACAATAATTTAGTTTCTTTTAATTTGAAGAATTACGTATTATTTAAATAGATAGTTATGAAATTGATATAATAATAATAATAACATTTTATAATTCATTTTGATTTATGCAGGGCTCAATAATATCTGAAAAAAAGTTTTTAGAATATAAAAATAAAATGATCTTCAATTTGGATTAAAAATTATATCTTTTGTGTATACTTTTTAAAAGATTTTAAGCAATTTATTTCTCCTCCTTTTTCACAGAAAATTATATTATCTTTGAAATAGACGAATAAAAAATTGATTTTTAGAAAAGAAAACTTTGTAAGTAACTTTTTGAACAAAGTAAAGTTTCTTCATTGATTAGTAAGCTAATTATTTTTTTATTAAAAAACATTGATTACTCAATAAATTTACTTAATAGCACAATAAAATTTTTTTGCTCAAATGATTTTTGGTGATAGATGAATATATATATATATATATAGAGAGAGAGAAAATTTCAATTGACAACTACACAATAAAAAGCAAAATTGCTTCAATTTCTGAAAACATTTAATGTATTTTAAATGACAGTTCAAACATTTCCGCAAACATAAATAAAATATAGCATTAAAGCGGAAAAAAATTATTTACATATCGTAAGAATATACGGTTATCAAAAGAGGAAATAAAATTCTTTCACCATTAAAAAATCATTAGCGAATATTCTAGGATTTCCGTTTTCTTCAGTGGCAACATGTTAATTAAATGACAAATTGCCGTACTGCAAAATGATTTTTAAAGTGAAAGCGGAAAAATGGATGCTTGCTAAAGCATGCGAATCAGCCAAAAAACAATTATCATGTTTCACTCTATTTTTAGATGTGGAAGACATTAAAAACGGAAGATGGTAAAAAAAATAGATAAATGGTCCTAACTTCATACTTTCACCAATTCCGTGAGGATGATTTTTCCGCTAGAAGAGAGGAAGTGAAGAATCTGGATGAGTAAAAAAGACGACTATATAAGGAAACTATTTCTTATTGCTATTCACTCGGAAACTTTTAGTTAACCTGATATCTTATAAACGTAAACATTGAAGATTGAATTTCATTTCTCTCTTGTCTCCTTATTGTAAGTATATTTTTTAACTACTATTTATGAAAAAAATTAAAAAGCTGATTTCAATGAATAATAAGAAATTTAATAGTTTTATTTATTTATTTTTTTTTTCTATTCGGAACTTAAATTAAATCTCAAATAGTATAAAACTGTAGTAGTAAAACAATAGTATAAAACTGTAGTATTTTGTAGGAATAATAAAAAGTAAACAATAGGAATAGCAAAAAAGGAAAATTATTTTTCATTGTTATTCACCTAGAAAAGTTTAGTTAACTTGATATCCTATAAACGTAAACATTGAAGATAGAATTTCATCTCTCTCTCTCTCTCGTTTCATCATTGTAAGTATATTTTTCAACAGATATTTATGAAAAAAAAATCGTTAAAGCTGATTCCAATGCACAATTATAAATTATTGAATGCTTTTTTTTGTGGTCAAAACTTATATCAAATCATAAAATGTATAAAATATTTTGCAGAGATATTAAATCGTAAATAATAGGAATAGCAAAAAAAAAGACGACTATATAAGGAAAACTATTTCTCATTGCTATTCACTTATTTAGTTAATTTAATATCTTATAAAGGTAAACATTGGAGATCAAATTTCATATCTGCTTCTTGTCTCCTTATTGTAGATATATTTTTTAAACTGCTATTGATAAAAAAAAATCAAAGAAACTGATTTCAATGCACAATTAAAAATTATTTAATGGTTCTTTTTTGTGGTCAAAACTTAAATTAAATCACAATTAGTATAAAATTGTTATTTTGTTTGAATTACATTTGGCACGAACGTTGGTTACACGTTTGGCAAAATTACATACCCTTATATTGAAATATAACGCATTATTAAAACTTAATTGTCTAAATAGGGAAAAAAAAAATTTTTCTTAAATTTCATTTTCTGTCTTCTTAATTATTCTCAATATTTTATAAATATTAAGTATGCTTATATATTTCTATATACAATTTACTAAGACCATTTTAATTTTCCTCATTAAAATAATAATTCTAGAATTTTAAATATAAGAAAACATAATACCACAACTAAATATTGATTTTTTAAATTGTGTTAAACTTTTTTTGTGCAATGATAATTTTGATATGAATCGTAAATTGTTAATTTTTTTTTTATTCATGTTGAATTTTATATGAATATTTTTTTAACATTACAAGCCAAAATTGTACAAACCTCTTTTTAAAAATTTTAAAGCACTTCTGACATTATAAATATTTATTTCTTTTAAATGAAAAATATTATAAAGTAATTAATTAAAAATAATATATTTAAATAATACATATTTTTAAATAATATATATAAAAATAATATATTCATAATGTATTAGTTAATGTTTGTATATATTTTTTCGTTTGAAAATAAAATGAATGCTTTTGTGTGGTCAAAATTTAAATTAAATCACAAATAGTACCAAATTGTTATTTTGTAGGAAAATAAATAGTAAATAATAGGAGCAGCAAAAATACGACTATATAAGGAAAATTATTTTTTTTTTGCTAATTCCTGGAAGCTCGAAATAAATAAGGAAATTTTAGTAAATTTAAAAATATATTTTCTTTTATTTAATAAAAGTTTTTATACTAATTGACTTTAAAAAATATATGGATAATTGTTGAAAATATTATTTCTATTAAATACGTTTATTTGTTAAAAATTAATGTACTATTTAATCCTTACAATCTTTGCATAGTTTTTAGCCGACTTAATTGAAAATAACACTTTTTGCGGGCAGAAATATATAATATATTTATAGAAATTTTTTTTTTTTAAAAAGAATAATTTCATTTCATCTATTATTCTTAACTAGCGCATAGACAATGCAAGAAACATTTTTACGACTTTCTCAACTATTATTCTAAAAAGCCACCCAAAATAGATATTTTACTCATCGTATTCTAAAAACGGTTATAGACTGACTTAAAGCAATCGATTTTGCGATTTGCCTTTAGCAGGACAAGTGGTAACCGTAACCGTCACGGATTGATGAGACTCTGAGATGGTCCACCTTGCGAAAAGCGGACTCTCCCTAAATGCCCGACAAAAACCACCGATAAGGAAAGAGGGCGTTTAATCCGGTTAATTGTCCGTGGACACTCAGATAATCTTCTCACGGACATGTAGAATAAATATTTGAGGAAAGTGTTCGGTAAGAATTTCCTCCTACGGAAGATAGGCCATCGTTGTTGTTATTGGAGCGTTAAAAACATATTTTGTTCATAAGATAGTACTAATTTAATTAATCGATACGTTTATATCTTGATAAAAGGAATTCAATTGTACAAATTAAAGCTTAAGATGCTCAAAATAAGTTTAATTCAGGAATGATTGTGATGCATTGGAAGCCAACCATTTATTTGATGAAATCGGTGCCATAGCTGCTTCAGGTACATTTATCACGGAAATTGGGTTGAGGTTTTTTTTTTTTTACCCTCTTCAACTTCTTGTAAATATTTGGGAAAAAAAATACTTTACCAAACAGGCATCTGAAAGTTTAATCATTTTTATGACAAAATGATGAATTTATGAATTTTGGAGAGAGAGAGAATTTAACTAGAACTTTTCTCAAATAGCTAATTAAATATTGATTTGGGCAAAAAAAAACCCCACAAAGCTTCTATATGGCATATTTATAATAGAAGCCTAAAGAGTTTCGCATATATATTGGGTTGATTAGAAAGTTCTTTTCGTTTTCGCAATGATTTTCAATGGTAAAATCCATTGAAAGAGATTTTTATGAACTAATTTCCAATAAAGGACCTAATGGCCGAATGACATGGTGCCACAGGTTTAGGATCAGCCCCGGTGGTGCCATGGATGCTTGTAGTGCGTCGGAATCCATTTTAAGCCATAGGTCCTGGCATAATATGGCTATTGGGCGTAGGTCTGACAACCCTATCTTGTGAAAAGAAAACATCTCCTTTCTCGAAATCTGTCAGTGAGCAGATATACTTGGCCCATGGAGATGTTGCACTAATGAAGAAGAATTCAAAAACTAAAAGTATATAAAACTAAAGTTCTATACTTAAATTGTGAAATGCGACAGTATACAGACAGGACTCAGGCATTTTCCAAAAACAACCTTTTCCAACCACATATAAAATAGAATCAAATTTAACATAATGTTTTTTATATGCAACAACTACGTTGCATATAAAAAATAAGTACGTAAAAGTACGTACATATAAAAAGCATTGATAAAGTTAGCTTACAAGTTTAACAAATGTCAAAAGGGATTTATAGAGGTAAGTGAGTATTATTTATTATACACCTAACATTCCATAATTATTTAATTCTAGAATAAAAAATATGCAATTTTTAAATTGTTTTCTTCATTCGTAGATAGTAATTTGAATTTGTAAGTTCGTTAAAAATATAAATTTGTTTATTTATATCAGTATTAATGTTTTAATTCATTTATTTGTCATTTTTCTAATTCACATAGTGATTGAAGGAGGGCAGTTTTTGGGGTTTGCCTATGGTGGAAAAAAAACTAAGACAGGTCATGAAGTGTTTAATTTTGTGTACAAATAATCTCTAAATAGAAGAAATCTCATTTTACATTTCAAAAATAAAGTACTAAGAATAAAACATCATGTAACGGGGAATATAGGTGTCACAAAAGAGTGCAATTTTTTAAAAATATATCATAAACATTCTAAAATTGGCTCACTGGAGCTTGGTATACATCAAAGAGTCTATTTTTGTTTTATTTTATAAATCAAATTAATTAAAATTATAACCGACAGATGGTAGTGAACAATCTTGTTTACAGAAAATAGACACATTTAATTCTTCACAAGAAGATCCGATTCAACACCTAGCTCATGAAAAATTCTTTCAGAGTTTTTTTTTTTTCAATGTTTATGAATTGAGGTACAACTCAATTGGTAAAGCTATTTTGTGTCAACAGTGAAATGGCATGAAAAGTTTTACGGAATTTGGAAAATAGTTTCTGTATTTGAAATATGTAGTTCTCTACATATCGCAACGAGTGCTGGACAGATTTTAAGAAGTATGTTTAGTAAAGAGCTTAAAAAACCGTTTTACATCAGCCTTTTTCAATATTTTAGTAGTAATTCATTCCAATAATATCGTTGATAAAACTGCATCCAATAGTCATTCATTCAATAACATCAGAGTTATACGTTTGAATTCAGTAGTTTTCAAACAGTAATATCATTGATTGGGCCTGATGGCCGAGTTGCAAGTGCTTTCAGATTTGGTAACACAGATATCGGGGTCGAACCCTGGTGGTGTCATGAATGGATGTGTGTAGTAGTTCAGAATCTACTTTAACTGCATGCCCCTGACAAATAAGCCCTCATGAATAACAAATGAACTGTAAAACAGAGAGTTGGGCGTAAGGATAACAACCCTATCAGTAAAAATACGATTCACATATTTAGAAAATAAAAAAAAGACCGGACAGATCTCATGTCATATAGTAGCATCAGCCTGGGTCTTGTATATGGAAGCAGACTGAGAAAATCTTGGCCGGAAACCCGCTGTAGTGCTTGAAAAGAACATCAATGATCTGAGTTCAGCATTTATTCATAGTAGCTATTCATACTTAATAGTTATCATCACAAACATCAGTCACAAATCTTTGAGTTCAAATACGTTCAATACTGGAATGTAGTATACGTCTTTTACTTACTATCTTTATCACAAACAATTTGTTTTCCTTTTCTATAATTCAAAGAGGAAAAATACGTTTCCTCTTTTAAGCTCACCAGTCGACAATTTAAAAAGGAAATTTATTAAAATAAAATCTAACTACAATATTTATATCAATAAAAAATTTTATTTATCCTATTCATCTCTCATGCTTTAATAATTTTATTTTTTTTTTACAAATTTTTATGTTATTTTTAATAATTCCCGTTTACTCGTTTCACTGGCCAATGTGATTTTTGTTTCATCAAGTCATTCAGAATTGAAACTGGTATTAATGGCTGTTGAAGGATAATGCCGAATGTCGAATGTTTTTATTTTTACAATTGTAATTTAAAAGAACTTTAGAACAGTATTGAAGAGAGTTTTTAAAAATTTTTAAACAGTGTTGATTTGAACTATCTGAGATTTAAATCTTTACAGTTGAACAGCATAGCCAGTTGACAAAGTTACAGAATTTTGATCCAAACTAAGATTAAAAGCTTCAAAAAGCTTATCCTACATGTAATAAAGGACATTGGCGCCAGAAAATTAAATTATTTGGTTAAAAAATTTAATGGGGTAAATTTAATGGAAAATGGGGTTGAAAAAGTATCATTGGCATTATTTTCCTCCTAATAAAAAAACCTAGAATAGTTGTAATAGTGTAGTAGATATGAGGTACACTGCACTTTTTTTTGTATTATACGTAGATTCAGAACATTTTTGTTTTCACATAATTTAAGCTTTAGTTATGAATCTATCGTATTTAAAATTCTAAATTTTGTTATTCAAGAGACTTGCTTGTTATTTTTAGATTTCTAAGAAAATGCTGTCCAGTCAGAAATTCATTGTTTTGTGCTTGATTAGCTTGCTTTCCACTGCATTTGTTAGCGCCCATCATGGAAATCAAGGCGGTGGCGGTGGCCTTGGCGAGATTCTTGTGGCTGGTCTTATCGCCAAGATGTTGTCAGAGCATCACCACAAAGGGCATCATCATTCTCATCCTATTTACATTCAGTACCTGTCCATGGTCATCATAAAAAGTGATGAGACTATGTAATATTTTCTGTAATAATTGTAAATAATGTAATATTCATCTGTTGTTCATCCACTTATATTCAGAAAATGACATTTCATGCATGTAGTCTGGTGAAATAAAAATAGTATAACCTTCATTTTTTATTATCAATTTTTACTTATTTAAAATATTAACTTTAGCGAGAAAAGCTTAAATGAAAAAGAATGTTGAAATTAAATTTATCGGTTACTACACAAAACAGTTCTGAAATGTAATAAAAAAACAAGAGAAATAACAAAAATAATTTTTTTGTCTTAATGCTATGATACAATAACAAATTGCAAAAATGATGTATTTAAAAATAATTAACTGGCCTTATATCTTAGTTAAATAACGATTTTAAATCCATCATTTGTTGTGTGTTAATATACCATATCATATTAAATAATGAATAATTTACATAAGAAACATACAAAGCATGTTGAACAACAAATATTTTATGTTCATACCTTAAATTTATCAAATAAAAAATAAGCAATTCGAAGAAGAATATAATAAGAAATTAATTTACTTTATTTCGTTAATTAAACATTTTTTAGCACACATCTACTTCGTCAATTTTTGATGCTCAATAAAAACAAATTATAAGCAAATATTTTATTTAAACAAAAATCAACAAATTTTTAATTTATTAAGGCAAATATTTTATCTGCAGAACAATAATGCAATTTATAGAACACATTTATATAATAAAATATATATAAAAATTTTGATCAATAATTATTTAATATAAATTAATTTAAATAATTTTCATAAAAATAATAAATTTTATAATTTTATCTTTTACTCAAAAATCACAAACTGTATTATTATAATAATTACTTAAAATTCATTAAAATGTTTGCTGAACATTTTTCATAAATAATAGCAAACATTTTTAGAAAAACGATAAATACAAAACAAGTATAATATAGCAGCTTTTAATAATAAACATTTTTATAAATTATAAAATTACAAAATTCAAAAAGAAGACTAAAATAGAAAATTTCAATAAAACTTAAACTTTTCAATTTACTTAAATAAAAAAATTTAATTTAAATTTAAATGTAAGAATTAAATGAATAAATAATGTATTTAAATCAAATACTTTAATTAAACAAATTTAAAAATTGATATATAGAATTTTTTGATTTTTCATGTACAAAAAAAATTGTGATTATAAATCTGTTAATATATCATATGGTAAAAGAAAAATAATTATTAATTAATTGAAGACGCAATTATAGATCAACAGAATATACACAAACATAATTATTTGTAACAAGAATAATTAATAGAATTTAGAAAGCAACAAGGATAATTTGTAGAATATAGAATATTGTCATAGAACACTAAAAAAAAATTCACGGAAATAAATATACGCAGTGTATAAATGATAATAAAATGGAGAATAATAATAAGGAATATAATCACGATCATCAAATTTTTTATTTATCATTTTTCAAAATTTTAAAAATAAATAATATTTATTTTATAAAGAAAAATCATTATTATTTTTTAAAAAAAGATATTATGTTTCAATTAGAAAACTGCAAAAGATTTTCTAAAGAGATTAAAAGATTCAATGTAAATAATGTAGAATAAACATATGGCGCCTTGTAGGAAAACAGGTAAAAAAATGCATTAAAGTAAAGGAAAATTTAATGCCGTTTAAAAATAATCTAATTTATGACGATTACTAGTATATTTAAATTTACATCACGTACAAATTTAATAATTCAATCATATAAATACATAATATTCAATCACGCAATTTTTTCATGTGCTTAAATTTAAAAATTCTCTCATTAAATATTCGTTCATGAAAGTTCATAAATTTCTTAGATTTCAGAAAATAGAAGAAAGCATATTTAAAAACTTTAGTCTTATGTTTCTCTCAAATATAGAATGTTGCAGCACCTGGTTAACAAACTTCTAGGAGTTGTTGGAGTAAGATCAATTGGTTACACAGCAATACACTTTCATATATGCTTTTCTGACACTACAATCACTATAAACGAAAGAATGGCACATGAGTGAGTATGAAATGTATGTATAAACAAAAATACACGTTCAGCAATAACAAATAGAACGGTGAATATGATTATTGAAATGTTAGAATTGAAAAGTTAAGTTGGCACAAGTGAATATTTTTTATTGTATACAATGCAAAGCGATGATGAACTTAAATTAAGGAAGTATGGAATGTGTGAAGTGCTCGTGCGACATCAATACACGGTCAGCAATAAAAAATATAATGTCTAACAAAATGTATTTGTCTATGTCAGGAATAGACAACATAAATGAACAGACCAGGAAATACTTGATATGGGTTCAAAGTATGTCCAAATCCCGAAACCTTCTTGGATATGTTGAGTTCTATCTGAGGTGGCAACAATGTCGACCTTAGGTAACGCTGAATTAGCTATATATCTACAATACGAATGCCAAATGAGCATTTGTAGTTTTAAAGGGCATAGGACTTGAAAACCATATTTGTTAATACTCAACTCATAGACAAACCGGAAAATATGTGAAAATTTTCAATTGATTTTTTCGCTATACATTGCATTAAACTAGCTCATACATTTTCTCTTAAACAAATGCTTCTTTAACTATATTTGGAAAATTTAAACTGATAAAAATTGTTTTTAGAAACATCATCTATATATAGTTTTATATTTAATTTTAATTATTATTTATTTACTGATTTATTTTACTACTGGTATGAGCTATATTTAAGTAACCCAAGTTATTTTTTTCTAATTCTCTTATTTCTCTTCTCATGAGCATAGTAAATAACAATAATAATAATAAATTATAATAAATGTAATAATAATAATAAATAATAATATAATAGTAATAATAAATTATAATAAATGTAATAATAATAATAAATAATAATATAATAGTAATAATAAATTATAATAAATGTAATAATAATAAATAATAATAATAATTTGTATTTTTTTAGAGTTTAATATTAATACAATATTTCTATGACATTTCTATAAACTTATGTTGCTATTCTTATGCTTTTCGAATAAAATCTAAAGATAAAGTAGCATAATTTAAATATGATAGTAAATAAATAAATGAGTATTGTGAATAAACTTATAATACGTAATTTTAGTTAATTTTTAATTTTTAATTTATTATTATTGTTAACTTTTAATTAATTAGTTAATTTTTTTAGTTAATTTAAAGTATTTGTAAGTTATTTAAGTTACATACTTGAAAAATATGCATATTTAACAAGCGTTTAAAATATCAATAGTTTTCGTAACTTTGTAATTGTGAATTATTTGAAACAAATCACTGGATAATTATACTTTTCTTATTCATAAGGTTTATTGATCTTCAGGCAAACAAATTTTATTAAATTCTTGTACGGTTCCTTACCGTATAGCTATGTGGTTATTAAATCATTATTTTAAATAACGTGTATTATTGTATTGGAACATGGTCATTATGCATCATCAAATACTTAACACAGACAAAACGAGCGTTTCTTCAATATTCTTGTTTTCGAAGAAAAATATTGGAGACGTTCTCTTTCGTTATTTTCCTCATGGGTCAAAGCGATTGATATAATCTTATATGAATCGCGTTAAAAAATTATTGGTTTTTAACTATCAAATGTTATCAATCTATTCCTCCTTAAAATAGTAAATGCATGTAACAT
This sequence comes from Caerostris extrusa, assembly GCA_021605095.1. Classification (NCBI taxonomy): domain Eukaryota; kingdom Metazoa; phylum Arthropoda; class Arachnida; order Araneae; family Araneidae; genus Caerostris; species Caerostris extrusa. The sequence goes on along the minus strand of BPLR01000112.1, from coordinate 9,801 downwards.
TTCTATTAGATCCTTAATCTAGTTACACCGATTATATTTTAAAACAATACCAACAATAAACAATCAACAAACCAACAATCCAACAATATTTTAAAATTAGCTATCGCTAATTTTAAAATATTGTTATCCTATCATAATATATTTAACATTGCTATCTGTTGGGAAAAAAAAATATTAATAAAGAGCGAAATTTGTCTGTAGAGATAACTACCGAATGCCTGTACTACTGTGCCCAAAAAGTAAGACCAATTTTAATTTTTTCAAAAACTCTTTATTTATTCTTCAAATATGGGTTTCCTTTTTGGCGCCTTCAAAGTAATCCCCTCCGGACACAATGCACATATGCCAACATTTTTACCAATTCTCAGTGCATACTAAAAACTCATTGGCCGGGATGGCCTTCAAAATGTGCGGCGATTAACGTTAAATCTCTTCAGCCGAATCAAAACGGTGTCCCTAGAGTGGTTCTTTGAGTTTAAAGAATAGTCAGAAGTCGCACAGTGCTAAATCAGGTGAATACGGTGGTTATGGATTGATGTGGGTTTCATTTTTGGCGAAAAAGTCACGAAGGAGCCTTGCACTGTGAGCTGGCGCATTATCGTGATACAAAACCAAGGTTGTCTTTCCATAACTGTGGCCACGTTTTACGAATACCTTCAACGACGCATAACGCTCAAATAATATTCGTTGTTGACAGTTTGACCGGCGGAAGAATTCATAATGCACCACACCACGATAATCGAAGAAAATAGTTAACATCACCTTGATTTTTGAGCGACTTTGGGGTGCTATTTTGGGTTTTTGCTTCACCTTTGCCAAGATATTCGGGTTAAAATCTAGGATACTGTACCTCTGAGGAAGTCGCCAATCTTGCAACCCTGAATATTTCGTCAATTTTCCGCCAATTTCTTTAGGGGTAGCAATACTATAATTAGAGGAATTCGTAGCTTTATTTTCCAAACAATATAATGACTATTTATTGTTATTGTGATTATATTATTATTCGCAGAATACTTATTTGCAGTAAATAAGAACAGAAATATATATTCTTTTAAATTAGTATTCAATAAATTACTGACTATTCGAACTTATTCTTACAACGTACGTCGGTCACTGATACAGAACATAAACAATATTTATGAAGTTGCCACTCAGGAAAGTAAGAAACAAACAAGAAAAACGATTTTTAATTTATTAATAACTTATATTTTATTCTTAAATAATTAATTTCCTTTTTAAAGATGTTCGTTTAGTTAGGATTTTGTGACAACCGTAATTAGAATTCGCTCGGAATATTTGAAGCTTTAGCTTTTAGAACGTTAGTTAACGTTACAATTTAAATTTTTAATAATTAAAATAAATTAATATTAATAAAATAATGTGTCCGGAACATTTGATAATTATCTGGCAGAGTGCATGTGGCGGCGCCAGCAAATGTGACATCCGCAAAATAATTTATGGTTTCACCGATGGAATAAAATGTTTGTTTCCATCACAGAGGAAGGACATACCACAATAAAAGGTAAGTTATTCTTTAGTTTTTCTTCCTTTTTATCTTTTGTTAATATTAATTTATCATTCGAATTCGGCTTCGTAAAGAACATGACTTATTTTATGACATTACAAAAAAAAAAAAAAAAAAAAGAATTGGCGAATAACTTTGGTGAAATTTTATCAATTAACAGCGATTATTATCTTTGTTTAAACGATGCTTTTTTTTGACTAAGCGAAATAAAATTCCACATAATAATTTGGCGATAAAAGCGATTTAATTTGGTGTGAAAGCAATTTAGGAATAAAATGTTGACAAAATAATGATATATTTTGGCGTTAAAGCGGCAATATGTGGCGTAAAAAGAAAACATTACAAAGTTGACATAATAGTGGTAAAAATTTGGCGATAAAGCGATATAAATTGGCGTAAAGGCATTTTAGATGTAATTTTTGGCATAATAGCGCTAAATTTCGGCGTAAAAACGGTTTCATTTGGCACAAAAGTATTCCAGAGATAAAATATTTTTAGTGATAAAAATTTGGCGATAAAGCATCAACTTTTGGCGTAAAAGCGCCTCAAAAAACAAGATTCACTTAGTGAAAAATTTGACTATAAAGCGATAAATATTGGCGATAAAGCATTTTTTGGCTTAAAAAGAAGTTATATAACAAAATTTGCTTAGTGAAAAATGGCTATAAAGCGATAAATGTTGGCGATAAGGATAGTGATAATATTTGGCGTTAAAGCGATAAACTTTGGCTTCAAAGCCTTTTCAGGAATAAACTTTGACGTAATAGCTATTTGGCTGCTAATGTTGGCGTAAAAGCACTGTTTGGCTATACATTTTGGCGAAATAGCACTTTACAATGACACCGAACTTAGGGAACCTTTTTGTCTGTTTACTTGGCGATTTGGCAACACAGTAAAGGATTTTGGCGTAATATCATTTTACCGCGCAAACTACCTGGCCCATTCATTTCTATGCTTACTTACCGACTTGGCAACTTGGCGATGTGTTTGGCATAAAGGGTACAGGATCTAGATTTTAACCGATATTCGCTCGATTTATCGGTTGTTTCGGGTCATAAGCATAAATCAAGTCTCATCTCAGTTATGATGCATTTCAACTTGTCCTGATAGTCAGAAAGCATTGTTTCACACTTCGACGCAACGATGTTTTTCTGAAAAAAATTCAGTGTTTTCGGTATCAATCGAGATTTGACGCGTTTGAGGCCCAAAAACATCTTTAAAATGGAATTGGCTGATCCTTTTGAAATTCCAACATCATCCACAAGCTCTCTAATTGTAAATCGACGATTTGCAAGCACCAAATCTTAAATTTTTGGGATGTGACGTCGGTTAAGGTTGATTGTCAACCAAAAGGCTCTTCGTCTTCAACGCGTTCTCTGCCTTCTTTAAACTGTTTATACCACTTGTAAACATTTCTTTCCGATATAGGAATGCTCACCGAATGCCTTCTACAACATTCTATACGTTTCCGCAAATAACATTTAATGCAAGTTCTTTGCACAATTAATTCAGATATTTCAAAATTCGCCGGAATCAGTTTTAGGGGCTCGCAAAGCCAAGCGCAACTCAAACACTTATGAATATTTTGTCGTCAAATTTCACACAGATGTGAAGGGCAGTACCAGCAACCTAAAAGAAGAAAATTGAAATTTCCCATAAGCCTTGGGAAATTTCAATTTTTTTTGACACAATATTACTTCTTTACCAAGAGATAAAAGTTTCAGTGTCAGAACTCAAAAGCATGAACCAATTTGGTAAGCATTTTTGTTATAGATGAAAACAACAATATTGTTTTTCATAAATACTATCGTGAATCAGATTGTATTGAACAATTTTTTTGACTGTCTAAAAAATCTTGAAAAACTAATTTTAAAATTTACGGAAAAAATATTCCCTAACAAAATCTGATTTAATAAAACCCAAAAACTGCCATTTATGTCCAAAAGATGTCAAAGCAACTAACATCATTGTGCGTAATCACTGTCACTATACCGAAGAAATTTTTGGCTTTTGCACATACGTCACCAGGTAACTTAAATTTTAAACAATCTCATTTCAATACCAGTGGGATTACACAATTTTACCAATTATGACTGTCATTTAATTTTTAAAAATTTCACAAAGATTAGGAAAAAAGATTAAAGTTATACCAATAAACACAGAAAAATTTGCTATTTTCATTATTGGGAACTTGAAATTTCTCCATAGTTACTATTTTTCTCAGTTCATCTTTGTTTAAGCTAGCAAACAATTTAAAAGAATCTAATTACAATTTCACTGTTTTGGATAGTTCTTTCATGAAATAATCCTTGCTGATCTGTTGCTAAGAAAGGAAAATATTTCCCATACGATTACTTACTGTGACCAAAGTACGACCACTATTTTTAAATCAAAACCTCTTTATTTATTCTTTCAAAATTTATTTCATCACCTTCAAAATAATCACCTCTGGACACAATGCACTTATGCCAACTTTTCAATCCTCAATGCATGCTAAAAATTCATCGGCGGAGATGGCCTTGAAAAAAAACAAACAAGCGGCGATTCACGTTGAATCTCTTCAATCGACCCAAAACGTTGTCCCCAGGTGGTCTTTTGAGTTTAGGAAATAGCCAGAAGTCGCACGGTGTGAATATGGTGGTTGTGGAACGATAGGGGTTTCATTTTTGGCGAAAAGTCACGGAGAATCAATGCATTTGTGAGCTGGCGCATTTAGTGTTTTCGGTACCAATCGAGATTTGACGCGTTTGAGGCCTAAAATGGAATTGACCGATTCTTTTGAAATTCCAACAACAGCTAAAGGAAAAAATTGAAATTCCATAAACCCCGGGAATTTGAAATTGAAAATTGATCTTACTTTTTGGAAACAATAGTACTATAATAATAATGAAGTTTTAGTTGAGAAAAACTTCCTCCAAAATAGTGCTTTCATAAAATGGATTTGTACTTAAACTTTTATAGTTTCTGAAAGTATGGTTATCAGAAGACCGCACAGTGGTTACCATTAATTAACTGCTAATAATATTTACTAGATTCGAACTTAGTACGGACTAAAAGATCCAGATAGTGCAGAAAATTAGGGTTTTACGTTCTACACGCTCCGCCACTGATGGTATTTATTCCTAAATTTATATCTTGCTAAATATCTTATATAAGAGAATTTTTTTTCTCCCATATAAAACTAAAATTAATTAATTTAATTTAATTAAAAAAATTAATATTTGAAAAAATGTATGAACATCAAGTTTAAAGAAATGTATTTGAATTTGAGTGGATGAATAAAAAGTATTTTATGAACGATTGAAAAATTTGAACAAGATATATATATAGGGAGAGTGTGAAGTAATAGTAGAAATTGAAAAATTTACTTTTATTTTCAGTGAATATTGTGTATGCATTATATTTAAATGATAAACTATCAAAATTATTTTTAGAATGTAGTGTGTAGTAGGCTTTGTTCAAAAGGAACTTTTTGAGAAACTGTCATTGCGACTATAAGATCGAAAAGTTTTGAGTCCCCTTATTTGAGATAATAAAATTTGCGTAAAACACAAAACCTTTATAACGATCAAAGAATATGTGACAAGTTCGCATTGTATACCTACATTTTTAAAAAATATTACATTAGTGTTATCACCACTTTAATGTTTTAAAACGTTCTTATCATAAAAGTGTGATACGAGCGGGACATTTCGGTGAATAAATTTGAGTTTATTAATCATTCTCGATTGTTTGTATAAGTATGTGATAATATTTGAAAAGTTCTCTAAGGTAGTAAGGTCTCTAAGGTATTTACTTTTATCTGTAAAAGTAAAAAAAAAATAGTAAATATAAAATGATGCTAATTAATAAATGTTCTTCTCACCAGTTCGAAATTCGTATGCATATTTTAAATTTTATTTAATGCATTTTAATAACATATTTTGTTATTGATAATTTATAATTGTTTTATATTTTAATACCATTTATAACTTACTCATTATATAAATCAAATATGCATTGTAAATAAAAATGTATAATTTATGTTTCTAAAAATATTTAATTTATTTTTATTTATAATTTTTTTATTAGAAAAGAGTCTTTCAAGATTTCAATGAAATTATGGAATAAATACACATAATATATATTTATTATATTTTTATCTTATCTACATCCATTACTATTATATAAAAAAAATTTCATTATTAATAATGTATGCATGTATTAGTATGTTGTTATGTAATGTTATTTATAATATTTTTGTTTTTATTTAATTATTTTTGAAATTTTCTTTTGTTGATATTACGTTAAAAAGTTGTTTGAATTTGTTATTTGAAATATTAAATTTTTAAAAAATGCTGTACTTCCTAATACTCTACAGCGCCTCTGTGATTAACACATTTGCTAAAATACATCAAATGTAATATATTTTTAAAAATGCAATATATATATTTAATAAACCAATAAATTTATAAAGTATTGGTAATTAATTTATAAATTTATAAATTAATATTATATATATTTAATAAATCAATATATTTAAGAAACAATTCATTTTCGTTTAATATATTTTTGAATCTCTATTTGAAAATTATATATTTTTTTTGTTTGCGCTGTTTATTATCATTATATCTGTTGTTTATCATTTAACTAAGAATAAAAATGTATAATTTATGTTTATAAAATGTTTAATTAATTTATAATTTTTATTACAATGAACTTTTAAAGATTCGATGAAATTATGAATAAACATACATAATATATATTTATTATACTTTTATTTTGAAACTATTATGTATATACATACCAAATTTTTAAAAAGTTCTAACTTTTGTGGAAAATATTACAAAAAAAAATGTATGTAATGAATACTTTGTATTAGATAATGTTTGAATTGAAAAACACATAACTAATTTTATTAATATAATGGATTTTGAATCAGATGTGAGATGTTATTTTAAATGTTTCAAATTTATTGGTATATCATTTTATGAATGTAATCCGACTGAAGTTGTTACCCTGAAATACTATTTTGAGAAATATTTTATTGCCTTTCTGGGAATTTTTGTTTTTGTACTTGATTTATACAATATTGTGTTCTGTTTTATATTCTTGCCAAAAAATAATATTGCATTTATTCTTATAAATTCATCAATAACTGTTGCGTTGATGAGTTTAAGATTATCCATTGCCTTGAAAAATCTGAAATTATGATACTCTTGTCAAATCTTCATTGCTTTATTCAAGGCTGTCAAAAAAACAAGCTATATGTTGCTAAGAAAACGAAAAGAGTATCAAAGTGGATTATAAGAATGACCTACGTGTTATTATTTATTGCTCTATTATATGGAATACTTTTTAAATACTCAAAAGAAATTAAACACAAGATTGAATCAGAAATATCAAAATCTCTATCGGTTAATATTACCCTTCATAATTTAATGTTAGTTGGTTTAATGGCGACGATATATACTCTTTGGTTTTTCACCAACGTCTATGTTATGCATGGATTTCATCAAATTTGTGTACAAATCTTATGAAAATGCATTGAGGCAGAACTGTTAGAACTATACGATATATTAAGTTTAAATATTTCCTTTCAAAATATTTCAAAGGCTGTAGATACGATTTCTAAAGCATCAAATGCATCAAAATATTGAAGATGCCATGTCGATCACTGCATTTTTTTTTGCATACGTGCTTGTTTTGTCAACTTTCTCAGTTTTTTATGCTAAATACGACAGATTTTACGAACATCCAACTTATCTTGAGTTTGCCGATATTTATCATAGGATTCTTATGGACAGCATCGTATTTTGTGAAGTTGACACTAAGTGGCTCGAAAACTTGTCGACATTTTTGTATAATGTGGCAGCAATTGCAAGATGAAACTTGTGAAAAATTGTGCCAAAATGCCAGTCTTTCAACAAGCACTGAAGAGTTCAAATATTTCCTAGTGTTTATCAAAGGTTCGAAATTAGATCTCGAAATTTACTGGTGGCGGAATGTTCAGCTAGATAGAAGTCTTCTCTTGACAATGAGCTCAGCAATTGTATCGTATAGTGTCCTCCTATTACATTTTAAATAACTATGTATAATTTCACTTATTTGAATAATGATTGTTCTATATCTATGTAAATTAAAATTTAATTAAATAGTCTTTGGGATAAAAATTTGTTGTGCCCTTTTAGAATGTTTATATTACTAATAAAACATTAAGATATAACAACAAAAAAAATGATGATTTAATTTGATTAATTAATTAATTCAAATGTATACTTACAAAAATTGTGTAAGCTTTGTAAATATTTTTATCACTCAGGTGTAATAAAACCGAATATTGTTAAAAATATTTTACAAAAGGCCTTTGTACAGTTTGTAAAAAAGAAGATGTTTAAGCAACTTTTAAAAATTAATAATTATATTAATAAAGCTATTGTTTTTAAAGTGTAATTTTTCGAATTCTAAATGGATATAAAATAAATGTCGAATTCTAAATGTATTATGTTTAATTAAATGTATAAAAGTTTACTTCATAAACTAATGATAAACTTTGCATAAAAATATTTCAAATTTATTTTCATACAAAAAAAAATGCTATAAAAATCAATGCTTAGAAATTTATATACAGCTAAATTTTCAATAAATTTTTCTGACTTTTACAACAATAATTTCAACTTTACCAGTTATAAATATTGATGTTATTATCACATTTCTTATTTTTGTCTCTAACAGTACTGAATGAACTGCTGGTATTGATGGGATGGCACCATGTGTGTGAGCCTTCTTATTATGTCTAAAACAGTTTACAATTCGATCAATCACTCTCTTCTTTAATAGATACTATCACTCTTCTTTTTTTTTTTTTTGTCAAAGCAGTTCACGAGATTGTTCATCTTGATGAGTATTATCACTGTTCTTATGTCTAAACAGTTTGAAAACATCCTGTATGTTTGCAATGCTAGATAAAGCAATAAAAATTTACTTTTTCAGTAACACAGAAAACAAATAACTAGTTCATTTAACATTACTGGTGATACATACAGGTAATACTTTTAAATAAAAAGAAGTAATATGAACATAAGTTGTATAAGACATTATTTTTACTTTAAAAAAATTAATTTCGCGCATTCTCTGATTTCAGGGCAGAAACTACTGATAAAAGTATGAAAATATAGAAACTAAAACTACTAAAAAAGAGAAATATGACGTAAAAAGTGTTTAAAAATTTTAAATATTAGTTTTGGTTTAATACCAGGGCAGGTTTCATTAATTTGATATTCATCTATGAATAATAAATTTGATTCTTTAACTTAATGTAAAAATAGGTTAATTAACTAATAATAATTATAAATTCTAAACTTTATGAATAATATGTAATAATCCCTTTGTAAATATCCTGAATGAATGATAAACTTTACATTCATTTCATTGAATAAATACATCTTTTCACGAACGTAGATTGGCAAATGAAAACATGTGAATATTATCATATCTTGTAGATTAATTTCTTTTCCTTTTTCTCAGTTACGTTTTCTGAATCATTATCGAGGAATATAAAATTGATTACAATTAATGATTGATATACAGAAATTGATTCTGAATTGTTCCATCGATAAATAATAAGAAACTACGAATTCTTTAGTACTTATTAAAAAATAAAGTAATTAAATAACTAATACTTATAGAATCTAACTTTATGAATAATAAATATGAATCCATCTGTAAATAATATCAAATGAATAATAAACTTTTTACATTCATTTCATTGAATGAAGACACCTTTACTAACATTTTGTAGAACGGCAAACTACGTGAATAATGCTCTACATTATTAACTTATGTATGAAGCTATGTAAAATTTGTGAATATTATCATATTTTGAAAATTTATTGCTTTCTATTTTCTCAGTTGCGTTTCTGGATATTATCAATATAAATTTAAATTAATGATTGATTAAAAATTGATTTTGAATTATTAACTCATATTATATCTATGAATAATAAACAATTTCCTTATAACATACTAAAAAATAAATGAATTATATAATAATATTCATATATTCCTAAATTTTATAAATAATAAATACTTCTTCTGTAAAAAATAGCATCTATCAAATTAATAACAAACTTTGCATTGACTGAAATTGAATAAAGATGATATATTTTCACACGAACGTAAGATGGCAAACTACATATTGAATATTATCATATTTTGTAGATTTATTACTCTCCCCGTTTCTCTCTTATTCTCTTCTAAATTGTTATCAATATAAAATTATTGGAGATCATATTGTC